>PVJI01032851.1:0-11801 GCA_004026765.1 Micronycteris hirsuta
TTTTTTTTTTTTTTTTTTTTTTTTTTTTTTTTTTTTTTTTTTTTTTTTTTTTTTTTTTAGGTAGGCCTGTATCGCTATGAACTTCCCTCTCAGGACTGCCTTTGCTGTGTCCCATAAGTTTTGGGTTGTTGTCAGTTCATTTTCATTTGTTTCAAGGAACTTTTTGATTTCTTCCCTAATCTCGTCCTTGACCCATTCATTGTTTAACAGCATGTTATTCAGTCTCCATGATTTTGAGTGTTTTGGGTTTTTTTTCCTTTGGGTTGGTTTCTAATTTCAGTACCTTGTGGTAAGAGAAAATACTTGGTATGATTTCCATTTTCTTGAATTTGTTGAGGCTTGTTTTGTGTCCTAACATATGGTCAATTTTTGAAAATGTTCCATGTGCATTTGAAAAGAATGTGTATTTAGCTTCTTTGAGGTGAAAGGCCCTATGTATATCAGTTAAGTCCATTTCTTCTAGGTCATTGTTCAATGCCACAATGTCTTTGTTGATATTTTGTTTGGAAGATCTGTCCATTTTTGACAGTGGGGTGTTGAAGTCCCCTACTATAATCATGTTGCTATCAGTGTCCTTCTTGAAGTCCTGCAAGATTTTCTTTATGTATTTGGGTGCTCCTGTGTTGGGTGCATATATATTTACAATATTTATGTCTTCTTGGTTGATTCTTCCCTTGAGTATTATGAAGTGTCCTTCTGGATCTCTCTTTATGGCCCTTTTCTTGAAGTCCATTTTGTCTGATATTAGTATTGCTACCCCAGCTCTTTTTTCTTGTCCGTTTGCTTGGAAAACTTGTTTCCAGCCCTTCACTTTCAGTCTGTGCAAGTCTTTTGTCCTGAGGTGGGTTTCTTGTAGGCAGCATATGTGTGGATCATGCTTTCTTATCCATTCAGCTCATCTATGTCTTTTTTTTTTTAGATTTTATTTATTTATTTTTAGAGAGAGGAGAAGGGAGGGAGACAGAGAAGGAGAGAAACAGCAATGTATGGTTGCCTCTCACATGGCCCTCACAGGGGACGTGGCCCGCAACCCAGGCATGTGCCCCGACCGGGAATCGAACCGGGACCGTCTGGTTCCCAGCCCGCGCTCAATCCACTGAGCTACACCAGCCAGGGCTCATCTATGTGTTTTGATTGGAGCATTTAATCCATTTACATTTAAGGTTATTATCGATAGGTACTTATTCATTGCATTTTTTTTTTGTATCTGTGTTCCTTTCTCTCTCTCTTTTCCTTCTTTTCCTTAAAGCAGTCCCTTTAGCATCTCTTGCAGAACTGCTTTGCTGGAGTTATATTCTTTTAGACTTCTTTTGTCTGGGAAGCTTCTTATTTGGCTATCTATCTTGATTGAGAGCCTTGCTGGGTAGAGTAGTCTTGGTTGTAGGCCTCTAGTTCTCATTACTTGGAATATTTCTTGCCATTCTCTTCTGGCTTGGAGTGTTTCCACTGAGAAGTCAGCTGCTAACCTTATTGGGACCCCCTTGTATGTTACTTCCTCTCTCTTTCTCGCTGCCTTTAAGATTCTCTCTTTGTCTTGGAATTTTGCCATTTTAATGATGATGTGTCTTGAAGTGGGCCTGCTTGGGTTTCTTTTGATTGGGACTCTCTGTGTTTCCTGGATTTGTGTGACTTTCTCTCTCATTAGGTTAGGGAAGTTTTCCATCATTATTTTTTCAAACACGTTTGCTATCCCTTGCCCTTCTTCTTCTCCTTCTTGTATCCCTATTATACGAATATTATTGTTTTTCATGTTGTCCTGCATTTCCCTTAATACCTCTTCATTCTTTCTGAGTCTCTTTTCCTGTTCCTGCTCTTTTTGGGTGTTTTTTTCTACCTTGTCTTCCAGCTCGCTGATCCGATCCTCTGCTTCATCAAACCTGCTTTTGATTCCTTCTACTGTGTTCTTCAGTTCAGATATTGTATTACTCATATCCTCTTGGTCCTTGTGGATATTTTCTATTTCCTTTTTCATGTTGACATAGTTTGCAGTGAGTTCATTATAGTTTCCCTGTAGTTTCTCGAAATTCTCTGAGAGCTCATCAGGCTTCTTGAACTTCCTGATAACCAATGCTTTGAACTCGCTATCTGATAGTTGGCTTGCCTCTGTTTCATTTATCATTCTTTCTGGGGATTCCTCCTTTCCTTTCATTTGGGAATTGTTTCTTTGTCTTCCCATTGTTTGTGAGACTCTTCTTGCTAGCCTCTGGTTCTTAAATTGATCTGTCAAGTTCTCTGGAGTAGCGAAGTTGATTTTTTGTCACTGTCTCTGTTTTTAGGGCTGACCCTTGTCTGGGTCTAGCTCTGTTCTCTTTTCAACTCCAGGTTTTAATGTCTCACCTGTGGATAAAGAAGGAAGGGGAAGGAAGAAGAAAGAAAAAAAATAAAGTAAAAAAATAAAAAATAAAAATAAAAAATAAGAAATAAAATGAGGAGAAGACTAGGAATACTAAATGAACAGAAGGAAGACGGATTAAAAAATAAAGAAGGACAGACAGGAAAGAGAGTGGGGAAAACACACAAACAAACATACAAACAAACAAACAAAAAACTTCTGCTGGCTGTCTTTATAAGTGTCCAGTCAGGCCTGTTCCCCTGGTCTTCCTGTCTGTGTCAGGTGTCTGATTGTTCAATTTTCCCTGTAATCTTGGTCACCAATCTTCATATATGCCAGAATACTGTTTGGTGTTCGCTCTGTTCCTCAGAAAATCAGCTGGGTGTTTCACTTGTGGGGAGGAGGGAGTGGACTCTGCTCCCCACTAATTTGCCGCCTTTATTTTTTTCCCTCGGTGCACCTGTTACTTTAAGGGGTGGAGCTTTAGGTGTTCACCAGGGCGGGGAAACCCACATCGCTCTGTGGTGACCCTCTCTGTGGTGGCGGGGCATCCCACGTCGCTGTGTTGAGATGCTGTGTGGGGGGGCGGGGCCTGAGAGAACAATGGCGCTCGCTCAGCTCTCCGCACCTCCCCAGCTGCCCACAAGCAAGCCGATTCCCTCCTTGTTGGCTCCAGAGAGAGTGGCCGGGGCTGCACAGTTCCAAGTCCCTGTGTGCCTCCCCAACAAACTCTGCTGTGAGGCCGGGGGTTGCTCTTGCCACCGCCTCAACCCCCATAGGTGTTTTCAATCGGTGATTTGAGGCTTTATTTCCCTGCGTTGGTGGGCCGCGCAGTCTGTTTCAGTCCCCAGCTTTTCCTCCCAGTCTATCCACGTGCTAATGAGGGACCGTCTGGTGCATGAGACTCAGCCCCGTTCTCGCAGAGTGTGCCCGCCGAGCTTTGGCCAGGCACACCCACCACTGACCGTTCCAGGAGGCTGGAGTGCCACCGGCACCGCTCCACAAACTGCGTCTCCCCGAGCGCCCTCCACCCAGCTCCGCCCTGCCTACCGGTCTGGATGAATGTGTCTTCTTTAACTCCTTGGTTGTTGGTCTTCCACTCAGTTCAGTTTTCTGTCAGATCTGGCTGCCCTTGCCCTCTAATTGCTTTTTTTTCCCCTCTTTTGGTTGTGCGAGGAGGAACAGTGCATCCACCTACACCGCCATCTTGGCCCTCTCTGGAAGCTATCATAGTTGAGTCTTGATTGCTGTGGACACCTCAATGAGAGGGATTTATCCTCAGGCTTATTCACTGTAAGGACTGTCTGTGATCACTGACCTGTGAAAAGGATTAGCTGTGTAGGGCCCTTCTCAGAAAGAAGGACTTACTCCAGTGGTACTCTGTTGCCTGCTGAGTTCACCTTTTGAATGTGTCATTATGGAGGTGGTTGGGTAGTGTTTCAATGTGGTCTGTAGCTATTTACCAGGTATGCTGGCTCTGGGATTTCCCAGAAGGTATAGGCCAAGATCAGCCACTGTCTGTGCTCTGCTCAGGGCCAGATGGCAGGAGCTACAAAGTGATCTTTCTAGAGCTATTACTTGTTCTGGTATTGGAGGTGCCCAGGAGAGGCCAAGCTATGAACCATGGTCAACTGCTGCTAATACCAGGCCTGGGTTCAGTTAACAAGAGGTACAGGGCATGCTGAAGCCAGATTCTGCCTGTCTGAGAGATTTCAGGGATATCTGAAGCATGAGCCAAGACAGGTTCTTCATAAGGAAAAGCCACGGGAAACGGAACAGGTGGGCCTATAAGTTTTCTGGGTTGGGATCTCAGGGAATCACCAGAGTGGGGCTGACAGTGTGAGCCAAGCAATAGAGACTCAGATATGGTGCCCAAGACCCATATCTGTGTGTGTGTGGTTGGGGGAGGCTCATCAAAGGAACAATGGCCTTCACCAGCACTTTTGTCTGGGAAAAAGCTGTGCCTCCACACCCACTCTTGCCCAGATGCAGGGCACCTTTAACTGGAACATAATCAACAAAAGAAAAAAAGTAAACAAAATATAACCAGAGACATTGAAATTAAGACACTTCAGTTTCTTCTTGTATGCCCCTGGTGTCTTTTGAGCTACTGCCTCAGCACTGGAACTCAGAAGGTGTGAGTCAGAGTTCATGAACGGACCCTTTAAGAGGAACTGCCTGGGACTCCAGAAGCCTTCGTCTAACTCAACTTTAATTTCTACTGGGTTTTACAGCCAGAAGTTACGGTGACTTTTCTTGCTGGCACTAGAATCTTGCACTTGGGAGCCTGATGTGGGGCTGTGACCACTGATTTCTTATTGAAGACTTCTGCACCCAATAATTATCTTGATTTTTATCCACCACATGTGTGACCAGCCCATTCCACATCTCCACCCTTCCTACCAGCCTGGATATGGCTTCTTTAAATCTCTAGTTTTATAACTTCTACTCAGCTTGATTTCAGGTCGTTCTGAATGATGGTTGTTCTGTAGTTTAGTTGTAATTTTGATATGGTTTGGGGAGGATGAGAGTACCACTTTCATCTATACCACCACCTTGACCAGAAGTCTTCACTCATTAATTTTAAGCCTGCTAATTTTTAGATGATTGTTTTCTATGTATGACATTAACTTAGAAATTTTGGATTACTAGGCATGTGATGAGCATATTCTTGTGAGAAGTTACTGGTAAAAGAGATAAAAACAATTAAGTATAGACATAGAGCGATGTAATACTTGTAAAATGATGACAAAATGTCATGCTTGCACTATTTAATTGGAAATTAAATTCCTTTAAACCTCAGATTCATATGTACAACTCTCCTAAGCATTTTAACTTCTTTTTGTCATAAACTACTCAAATTCAGTATGGCAAAGACTGAATAAATCATCATCTTGCTGAAACTGTTTTCTTTTATTGGCTCATATACACAATTATGCAAGCCAGAAACCTGGATCATTCTTGGCATCTTTCTTTCCTCTAAACCCTACAGTTAATTAATCATACAAGTTTTGTCAATTTTACATAAAAAATATCTCTCAAATATTTCAAATATGTCTGCTTCTCTTATTCTCACTGCCATACCCATAGACCTAGCTACCATGATTTGTTACCTGCACTGAAGAAAAACTTATACAACTAGTCCTCTCTTTTTAATCAGGAGATATTTTTTAAATGCCTTTATATTCTACTGTTTTTTTATTTCTTGGAAAAGTGTAATTGCTTTCTATTGCTCTTAGGATAAAGATAAAAATACTTGATATGATCCTTATGAACCTATTTCACACCACTTTCCATTCACTCTTTGAATTGTACCCACACAGACTTTCTTAAGTTCCTGCAATGAACTCTGATCCTCCCCATCTCA
Organism: Micronycteris hirsuta; assembly: GCA_004026765.1. NCBI lineage: Eukaryota > Metazoa > Chordata > Mammalia > Chiroptera > Phyllostomidae > Micronycteris > Micronycteris hirsuta. The sequence goes on from PVJI01032851.1 coordinate 5,700, forward strand.
GGACCTTCCCACATACTCTCCCCTCTATTTGGAATTCTCTCTTTTTTCATTTTTTTATATCACAATCTAGGTCAGATGCCCCTGTTATGTACTCTCTGAATACCCCTAGAGTATTGCTCAAAGTTGCAATTAATTTGTTTCTTCTTTTTATTTTGAAGTTGTTTCAATGATTTTCCTATCAGAACATTAACTTCAGGAAGACCGGTACCACTTGTCATTTTTCACTGTGATATCCCCAAGTGCCAATCAAACAACATATACATAGTAAATTGATTAATATGTATTTTATTGAATAGATGTTGAGTGATTTACAGTGAGGTGGCATTATTTAATTTACCTCAAATATTGCATTTTGAAAATCCTCACATTTTTTTTGTTTAATTGCAGTGTCTTGATAGTAGGCAGACATAGCTGACCAAAATAGTATGACTTAAGTGTATCTATTTGAAAAACATAAGATATATCTATTTTCTTGATAATTTTTAAAGTTCTGCCTCCATATCATTTGTAGACATGACAGATATGGTAAATAAATCAGGGTACAAATTTATTTATTTTCCCTTCACTTCAAGATACAAGATGTGCACATAGGAAAGAGCCAACCATTAAGAACAGGCTTTTTTTTTGTCCTTAGATCACTCAGGTCATATTTGGGATATATTGAATTACATCTGTTGGTGCCGTTATGTGAGTTTCCTCTGATTTCTACTGAAAATCCCATGTAACAACCACATATCATTTTAGGGCTCTATTTTTAATGCATTTTTAAGTAGAAGGATTTATGCTTTGGACACAAATATGAAATTTGCCTTTGCTGATTTTTCCACCTCTGATTCTTTTGACACTCCCAAATTCAACTTCCATCAATGTAGCATTTTTATACTCTAGTTCTACCTGTGTATTAACATGCTATTGGATTTTAAAGGAATAACTTCCTCCAATAGAGTTTTTTAAAAATAGAACTCTTTTCAATGAAAAGGTTTAAATTATAAAAAATGTAAAATTACAATGATGAATTACTGTAAGTAAAGTTGATATTTTTGAGTTAGGAAACCAGTCCAATAAAACTTACCTAGAAATTCACTATAATTAGAAAGAAGTGAGGCTAGGGAGGGGGAGTTCATGATGGAGTCGGAGAATATATAGCACACCTCCCAGACCCAAGTTGGAAATAATACTAAAGAGAGGCCTAGACACCTGAAATAAATGGAAGACTACCCCAAAAGAGGCTTTTAACCAAGGACAGTAAAAAAACAAACAAACACCATGACCAATAGAAAGTGTGAAGTCATTAAAGGGGCCAGCCCCATTCACAAGCGTGGTGGGCAAAGCCAGTGGCACAGCTGTGGGTACTTTCCCTTGAAAAGAGTTAAGTCAGGAACACAAATTTGGTCCCAAGCACAGAATGCTAGTGACAGGATCAGCAGACCAGATAGCACCCAGTGGTGAAAAGCTGAAGAGTTTGTTTCTGCTGGGGCAAGATGAGAACTGCTGGAGACAGAGCCACTATTTTATTTCTTACTTTTAAAAGGGGCCAAAGCACGTGTCTTGTGTTCACAACCACACATCTTGGGCCCCAGCAAAGAGAAGGTGGCATGGACTGTAGTTGTGTGGAGAAAGTCTAAAGTAGGAGGCATAGGATAGTGATGTGGGGGAGCAGTAAGCAGCTATGGGGTTTTCTTTGCTAGGATATACCCGGACTACTTTGCAGCCATGTTGCTTGAGAAGAGCAAGCCCCTCAAAGGGGGAAAGCACTTACCCCTCCCCCGTGGGATATCACTCGACCCACACTCCCTCTGGAAATCTGCATCCTCCACCCTATATGCTTAGTTTTTTTTTCTTTTATGTAGTTTGTGCAGTTTTTTAAAAAAGGATTTTATATACTTATATTTAGAGAGAGTTGAAGGGAGGAGAAAGAGAGGAAGAGAAACATCAATATATGGTTGCCTCTTGTATGCAACCCCCACTGGGGCATGGCCTGAAACCTAGACATGTGCCCTGACTGGGAATCGAAACGGTGACCCTTTGGTTCACAGGCCAGTACTCAATCCATTGAGCAACACCATCCAGGACTTTTTTGTTTTGTTTTGTGTGTTTTTCCCCTTTTTTTCTCTCTTTTCTCCCATCTTCTATCTTAACCCCTGCTGAAGAGGCAGCAACATACACAGACTCAGGGATTGTCAGACTGGCTATAGGGCACAGCAATATCATATACTAAAATATACTAGTGCTTCCCCCTCACAGGAGGTCCATAAAGCACCATCCCAGTTTCTGGCAGACTCAAAACCTGGACTTTGAGGGCTCCACCCCATAGCCTACTAGGGTACCAGCCCTGCTGAGTGTGGGGAAATAATCCCAAACAGATTCAGACTAGTGGCTTTGGGGCAGGGGAAGATGCCCACCATATTCCCTGAAGTCTGAAAAGCACCTGCCATGGGAGATCTAGAAGTCCCATCCCCCTATCACACCAGAAGCTGTCTCAGAAACAGTTGAGTCTATGACTAGCCTAAGGCTGACAATAGATCAGCAGGCAGAGACAAACAGAAGAAGATCCAGTGGTAATTTTGGTCACTGTTGGTATACCCTTGAACCCATTGCTGTTAAAATCAAGCTATACAGAGCAGCTTGGAAAATCCTGGGCACAGCCAAGCCTAGAAGAATCAACAGTTTGTGGAACACTGGTAGCTCCAAACAAGCTCCCAAGGGCTGGACACAGACAGCTCCTGACACTGGTGTACACCAGCCTCAGACTACGTCAGAGCCAAATCCTAAAGGAGAATCCAGCAGGCAAGCATTAACTCTACTGAGATGAATTCCACTTTGATCATTTCATTATTTACCATACTTTTTTTATTTTTTACAGCCTTTTAATTATTTTTCTTTTTCTAATATTTTATTGCTCTATTTTTTCTGTCATATCTCTCATTTTACTCTTACCGTTGATTACTCCATTGTTCCCTTCTTTTTTTTACTTATTTTTTATTTTGTCTCTTTCTGTGTCCCTTTTTACTGTTTTCCTCTTTCAATTCATTGTCTGTATTAGTTCTCGCCTCTTTTCTCCTCTGATAATTGCTTTTATTTCCTTTGGTCTTCTCTTATTCTTTTCCCCCTTTCTCTAACATTCTATTTCTCTTTCCACCTTTGTTATTCTCTTATCTTTTGTAGTTAAAATCGCTGTTGTATCTGGGTGATTTGCTTGTTTTAGTTTCATTTAGTGTTGCTTTGCTTTGTTCTGCCAGCACCTGTGTGTTCTGCTTCACCTGTACAACAGCATATAAGACATGATGTAAGTTGAGCCTGTCAGTCAGCCTGCTGGAGTGAAGACCCTGGTGACAAACAAGTCAACAACAACCAGGACCTAAATACAACAGAAGATCCCTCATAACACATGCAAAGGTCATTCCTAGAGCATCCTGAACAGTAGATCAAACAGTTTTCACCACTGGGGACCACAGGACTCCCACCACATAAGGCTACCCCAGAAGACACTGAGTAAAAGTAGATCTAACTAACACATAGAAACAAACAAAAAGAGGCAGCTAAAATGTGGAGACAAAGAACAACCCTAAAACAAAAGAAAGAACCCCCCTAAAAAGAACTAAATGAAATTGAGGTGTGCAAATTATCAGACATAGAATTCAAAGTAATGGTTATAAGGATGCACAAGGAACTTATAGATAACTACATCAGCATGAAAAAGTACATAGAAACTACGAATAAGAACCAGATAGAAATGAAGAATGTAATATATGAAATGAAGAATAAACTGGAAGGAATTTTAATTCCTTCTAGTTTTCTTTCAGTTTTCAACAAAATGAAAGGAAGGAAGGGAGTTTAAGGGAGCTTTAGGACAACATGAAACATAACAATATTTTCATCATAAGGATATCAGAAGGAGAGAAAGGAAGCAAGGGATAAAAAAAACTGTTTGAAAAAATGATGACAAAAAACTTTTCTAACTTGGTGAGAAAAAAAATCACACATGTTCAGGAGGCACAAAGGGTCCCAATCAATATGAACCCAAAGAGGCCTACAATTAGACACATCACAATTAAAATGGCAAATTTAAAGATAAAGAGAGAATCTTAAAAGCAGCAGAGACAAATGGTTATCTACAAAGGAGTTCCAACAGGCTGTCAGGTGATTTCTCAACAGACCAATACAGGCCAAAAGGGGCTGTCATGGAATAACCCAAGTAATGAAAAGCAAGTAGCAAAAAGCAGGTCCATTTTTAATAATTTGAGGTATGTCCATACTGCTTTCCACAGTTGCTGCTCCAATCTGCATTCCCACCAACAGTGTAAAAACATGTGAGGTGATATCTCATTGTGATTTTAATTTGCATTTCTCTGATGATTAGTGATGTTGAACATCTTTTCATATGTATATTGACCATTTGTATGTCTTCTTAAGAGAAGTGTCTACTCAGGTCTTCAGAATATATCTGAAAGAACAAGAAACACTAATTCAAAACAACATAAGCACCCATATGTTAATTGCAACATTATTTATAATCACCAAGATATGGAGGCAGCTCAAATGTCCAACAGTAGATGAGTGGATAAAACGACTATGGTACATTTACATGATGGAATTCTATAATACCACTAAAAAAGAAAATTTTACCATTCGCCATAGTGTGGATGGATCTGGAGAACATTATGCTAAATGAAATAAGCCAGTTAGAGAAAGGAAAATGCCATATTATTCTACTCATATTTGGAATTTAATAAACAAACTGTGTTAGCAAGCAAAACAGATATAGACTCATAGACAGCAGGATAACAATTAAGGGGTGAGGTTAAGGCATAGAGGGATTGAGCAAAAAGGACTTTTACATCCTTTTTTCCATGTCCATAGTGTGGGCATGGACAATAGTGTGGTTGCTGTGGGATGAACAGGGGTATAAGGGGACTAAATGGTAATGGAAAAATATAATAAAATATTTTTTTAAAAAGGAATGCAAGGACCTGCAACCAAAACTACTCTATCTGGCAAGGCTCTCATTTAAAATGGAAGGCAAAATAAAGAGTCCGAGACCAAAAAAAAAAAAAAAATCCAGAAGTAGTACATTTCCACAAACCAGCATTGCAATAGATGATAAAGTGACTGCTAGAAGGAGAACAAGAAAGAAGGAAGAAGAAGAAGAAGAACAACAACAACAACAACAACAATAACAAGAACAACAGTGGGGCAGGGGCGGAAGACAGGTACAAAAGAAAAAATGGCAATGAATAAGTACCTATCAATAATAACCTTAAATGTAAATGGATTAAATGCTCCAATTAAAAGACATAGGATAGCTGAATGGATAGAAAACATTACCTGCATATATGCTGTACACAAGACACCCACCTCAGAACAAAAGATACACACAGGTTGAAAGTGAAGGGATAGAAAATATTATTCCATGCAAATGGAGATGAAAAAAGCTGGGTTATCAATACTTCTGTCTTAAAAATAGATTTTAAAATAAAAGTCATAATAAGAGACACATAAGGACAATATATAATATTTAAGGGTTCAGTCCAACAAGACATATAACCTTGAAAACATGTATGCACCCAATTAGGAGCAACTAAATATATAAAGAAAATCTTGGAGGACTTTAGGAAAAAGATCAACAGCAATCAATCATAGCAGGGGATTTTATCACTCCACTGACAATGAATAGATTCTTCAGGCAAATATCAAAAATTATATAGTGGCATTAAATGACACACTAGATCAAAAGGATTTAAATAAGATCTACAGAATATTTCACCACAAAGAAGCAAAATATATATTCTCAAATGCACATGGATCATTCTCAAAGATAGACTGCATGCTAGGACACAAAATAAGCCTTAACAGGAGGGAGAAAGATGGCGGCGGAGAAGGGAGAAGCGTGATCGCTATTCTCTGGCCCACTGGCGGGATATCGGGCCGATTTTCTGAGGAGCAGAGCGTTCACCCAGTTGTATTCCAGAGTAGAGAAGATTGGAAACCAGGACTGCGCATAAAACTGAAAGATCAACCGGTAGGGAGACTGCTTCGGAGGGAAGGGGTCACTGGGGCCTCACGGGGAGCCGGGAGGTCTGCGGATCCAGTAGCAGCAGCTTC
>PVJI01032852.1:0-11798 GCA_004026765.1 Micronycteris hirsuta
ACCCCCGGCCAAGATCACTGCGTCATTCGGAAGTTTTCCTATTGGAAAATCTCCTGGGAGAACAAAGGGGATGTCCTTTCCACCCTCAGCCACGGCGGGGCGTGGCTGTGGCCCCGCATCTGGTCGGGTGGCCGGCGCTGGCTGAGACCCGGCGTCACAGACAGAGGCGGCTGTCCTGCCACTCGGGCAGGGCCCCCAGCTGGCGCCTGTGCTGCCCCCCGGGGGCCCCTGGGGACCACTTCTCTGGTGTACCCCCGGGGGTGCTATTGCTGTCTCTCGGGTAGCAGCCCCTGCAGGGCGCAGGGCGACCCCGACAGTGAGGGGCCAGGCAGGCTGAGAGCGCCATTGTGCCGGGGTGAGAAACCCTGATTTTGGGGCTTTGCTGGTCGTCAGTCTTCCTGTCAAAGACTTAACTGTATAGGACCAGGGTCCTGGTCAGCTCGGGGGGTTCTGGAGACCTCGCGTGGCGCTGTTTCAGCATAAAATTACGTTTGCCCCCGGCTCTAGGCCTCCTCCCAGGAGGGCCAAGGGTCCAGTGCTTCCCGACGGGGCTTCAGGACACCCACCACCACAGCGGGAGGCAGAATCGCCTCCTCATCCCCAGCGCGGTGGTTCCCACCGTGAGCGGCCACCTCAGGTGACACTGCCTGTGTGGGAATGAGGATTTATTTCTCTTTTCAAGTATTAAGTCTTCCAACTTCCCCAGATCACTGCGGTGCGAAGACAAAACAGTCTGGAATGATCTGCCAGAGAATCTTCCCAAATGAAGACACTCTTTTTTCAAAATTCTTTAAAAAATATTTTTTAAATTTATTTTTTGGAGAGGGGAAGGGAGGGAGAAAGAGAAGGAAACATCAATGTGTGGTTGCCTCTTGAGCGCCCTCTACTGGGGACCTGGCCCACAACCCAGGCACGTGTCCTGACTGGGAATCAAACCGACAACTCTTAGGTTCACAGGCTGGCGCTCAGTCCACTGAGCCACACCAGCTAGGGCTTACATATATTTTTTATCCTCCCCTGACGACATTTTTTCATTGCTCTTTAGAGAGAGAGGAAGGGTGAAAGGGAGGGAAGGAGAGAAGCGTCCAGTGGTTGCCTCCCGTACTCAATGGACCGGGGACAGAACACGTGACCCTTCAGTTCTGGGATGGTGCTCCAGCCAACTGAGCCACCCGGCCCGGGAAAAGCCGCCTTTGTCCTATTCTGACTTCAGAGCTCACCTGGAAGCTCCCGACAAGTGTCTTCAAGGTGTTCTCACCACGCGTGTCCCAGGAGGCAAACGGCTCTTTCAGTTTGTGCTGAGACGTTGCGGATGACTTCTGGCGGCTTATGGAAAACATCAGGGTCGGCCGTTCTTCTGTTCAGCTGTTTCTGCTGAAGCAGAACTGAGGTCAAGGGAAGCGGGAGCTGCCTGCTCTCGTTCCACGTTCATCGACAGAGAACTCGGCACTTCAGGCCTGTCCATCTCTGCTCGAGGCTCCGCAGCGGCCTCTGCATGACTCATGGGCTCGGCGCCTTTGATCTGGGGAGATAAGTAGAACCAGCCCAGCTGGTGGGCCTTTGTGGTGCGCGCTCTTCCTGGCCACGGCGTCTCCTGAGACTGATGTAATTCCTTTAAGATGGATGTTTCCACTGTGGCACGTGGAGCCGGGCATGTGTGAGTGGCCCAGGACCCCCCGCCACCCCTCGCCCTCTGGTATCTGTCCCGCCTCCTCTCCTCTCAGGAACTTGCTGTGCCGAGGTGGGCTCTTGCTAGCACATGGCACTGTGTGCTGCAGAGTTCAAAGGCGGCCCCCATCCCAAAGTGCCCCCAAGTCTCCATTTTTCTTAGCACTGCCTGGGGGTCTGGCAGCCAAGGGGGTCCTCCTCTTGCAGATCCAGGTGACAGAGGGCAGCCCCCGGGGAGCGGGTGTGTCAGGGACCCCTTCACCTGCTCCGAAGAGCATTTCTGGTCCCACTCAGCTTTTTGCCCAAATTTTTGAGGGAAAAATAAGGATGCGCATTGTACATGGGTAGTACTAATTCCGTATCTACAGAAACGTTTTTGATTATTTTATTTATGCTTATGCGTTACCAGTGTAACTCTGGAAAACAATGACGATATCCGTATGCCAAATAATACCCTGGAATACGATAATCAATTTTGTTTCTAAATATAAGTAAATAAAAAAATGAATTAAAAAACTAAAACGAAAGATTTTTTTCCCTGAAAGTCTGGGCCAAAACAATGGGCGTGCCTTAACATGGCAAAATACAGTATTTCTCGAACAGGGACACTCAGCTGTCGCTCAGTGAACGCGCCTGCGAGGTGGGTGTGGCTGTGCGTGCTTCCTGGGGGCGGTGCTGTTTAAGCCCTGCGGCAGGGACCCTGTGTGACAGATGAGGAACCCAGGCCGGGAAATTGGCAGGGGACAGTGAGGGGGGTTGCATGAGCTGGCGCACGGAGGTGAGGCTCACAGCTTGGGGATGGAGAGGGGCTCAGGGACACCTGGCCTTGACCGCTCAGAGGCCCTTCAGAGAGAGTGGACGCCGGTCTTCAGCCATGGGGGTCCTAGGAGCCAGGGGGGAGTTCTGTCGGCTGCCCCTGTGCTGGCTTGGTGACTTTGGGTGGGGAACATGTGGCCAGTCCGCCAGGAGCAGGGAGTGTGTGAGGGAGGTGAGGGGTCTGTCCATTCGCCATCGGTGCTAAGATAACGCCGTGATTTGAGACCAGTGGCCCAGGACCTGAACACAGAGCAGAATGAGTTTGGGGGGCGAGGGGGCTGGAGTCTGAGATGGCGGCCACATTGGTAGTCAGATGGCAGCACGAGGGGGGTCACGGGGGGTGGTGGTGCGTGGACGGCTGGAGCCTGGCGCGGGCTGGGGACTGACGGCGAGCAGAAGGAAACGGGTCTTCACTTCCTGTCAATTCAATGCAGATAATCGTTATTGTAAGAGGAAATGAACAGGCAGTGATTACTTGAAGGATAAAAATGAACGTGGAATGGAAAAAACAACAGCCGACAAAATCAGTCCAGATGTCTGGCTCGTGATTTATCGGAATAACTTTCCGAAGACGCATGGGTGAGGACCAGCTGCCGTGAGCCGGGGTTCAGGGGCCAGTGTCCCAGGGTCCCATGCTCTCAGCCTTCTCCGCGGTGCCCTGGGGGCACGTCACGTGTCACCTCCAAAAGGGAGGCAGGGCAGATGAAGAGATCACCTTTGCTTGGAACCTCTCTGCCCCTATCTTGGAGGGGCCTGGCCGCCCGGCGCCTGCGAGCTCATCCCAAGGAAGCTCTGCGTCCCAGCTGGGAGGCGGCGGGCCGGGGAAGGAAGAGCAGCCCCCAAGCGTATCTGGCTCCAAGAACTCTTGGCTCGGAACGGAGATCTTTGGGAAGCTGTCCTTCCCCAGAGATCTCTCGGTGACATTATTTAATTCCGCAGTTCAGTCCTGGGGAAGCTGTTAGTACAACGGTTTGTGGAGGGAGGAGGTGTGCGCAGAGCGTCAGAAAGGACGCTGGCAGGAGGAAGCTGGTGCCGGGTGCAGGTGGGGCCCTGCCCTCCACGTCCGCCCGCCCTCCCTAGTCTCTTGACGGTAACCCAATCAAACAATAAGTATGTGGTGTCGGTTTGAAGGTCACAGCGTGGGCACAGTGTGGGGACGTCCTGGGCTGCGGGCATTGGCTGCGCCGGCCGTGGCAGACGGTGATTCATTGACCGCCCCGCCCCGAGACAGAAGGTGAACTCACCTGAAACACTTGATTTGACCCTGTCGGCTCTCATGCAGGCCCCTCGCTGAGAAGGGGTGAGACTCAGTACGAGGAACACAAAGGTATTTGGGTTTTCAGTAACTCAATTGAAGGCCCAAGGCAAGGTCCCCTTTCTCTGAGATCGGGGGAGCCCTGTGAATCCGTGAGCCCCGGGAGTGCCCCACCGCTGTTCTGTGCGGCGCTGCTGAGCTTCGAGGAAAGCCTTTGCCCTCCTGTCTGGGGCCTCCTGCCCGCCTGGGAGCAGCCGTCCCAGCTGCGGTGCCTTCGGTGCTCTGCAGGGCTCTCTGTCTCAGCTGTGCTCGCTGCTGGCTCCGGGGCTACCATGTGGCCCTCGATGGGACACGGGGCCTTCCTTCCTTGCTTTCCCAGCCCGTGAGGGCTGTCCGGGGCGGCCGAGCAGACGCTGGGCTGAGGCCCCCGTGGACTGTCTGGGGCTGACAGCGTTGCCCTGGCCCGGCGACCTCTGAGTCTTTCAGAGCTCTTTTGGGAACCTCCCCACCACTGTTCCCTCGGCTTCATTGCCCGTCTTTCTCCTTTCCCTGCAGGCCAGGGAACTTTCATCTAGTCTGAGGGCATGGGGGTGGGTGGGGGTCCCTCTCCCCTCATAACTTTCATACACCTCGGCTTGCTCAGTTTTTCTTTGGGGGGACCACGTTTTGGACCCACATGCACAGGTTCTTCTCTCCCCCCGTTGCTGAGCTCCTTCCTCAGACGACGTTTGGACAAACTTCACACTAACGGCACGTGACAGTTATTAGTGGACAAACGGCACGTGAGCGTTATTGCAGAAGTACCCACGCTGTTGGCCTGTCCAAGCCATGTCCCTGTGCCGTGTCACCCATCACAGCAGACGCTTACATAGTTTCCATGGGAAGTTCCATGCAGAAGCTCAGAAAGTTCCGGAAATGAGGCATCATCAGGGTCCAGGGGGTGATGTAGGTTTTGTTGGAGAAACAAATGCTGCTCTGATCGCCCATGTCCCAGAGCTCCCGGCAGGGACGGCGCCGGGTCCTGCTCTCCGCCCCTGCCCTGGAACTTGCCGAGCCACCGCCATGCTCGGCGCTGGGGGCCTGGAAGGCTCCGCGCTGTCCTTGAGGACACAAGGCTGGAGGCCTTTGCGAGTGGGGACGACTGCTCTTCCTTCAGCCGTGAGTCCAGGCCTCTTGCCCACGGGTAATCTCTCCATTTATAAAGCACGCACCTGCCTCCTGGGGTCACAGAGAAGGGTCATCCACAAAGTGGTTTTAAAGCACTTTTCAAGGAGAGGCTGCTGTGGAATTGCTTCATAATCGCGAAAGTTTTCACTTGAGTGGGTGTTGAACATGAAGGATCGCCCTTCCAGGAAAGGGGAACCCTCCTAATTCACCACGAACAGAAACAAATCTGATTAGCCTGTGGCTGTCGGGGCAGCGGGCAGCGGGCGGGGTGGGGCTGGGGGGCCCAGACGGACCCCAGGACAGAGCCACCGATTCCCCTCGCCCGGCCTTCGGGTTCCAGCAGCTCTGCAGGGGCCCTTCTGGTCTTGAGGCCGTTGCCCTCGGTTCTGAGCCCCAGACAGGGCTGGAAAGGGGCACAGCTGGAGCACCCCTCAGTCAGCCCCAGGACGGTGAGCCCAGTTGCCCCCACATTTTGCAGCGCCCATTCGCAGGGGGGCCAGGTAATGACGCCACTGCCTGGAGCGATGTGCTCGGATGCCATGGAAAAGCCAGCGTTCTTGGGGTCGGGGCTGATCAACAGCTCACCTGGGGTCGAGAAGGAGCCCAGTCATTGTGCCCCTTGGAGTAGCCTCGCCGGGTCAGGGTCCTGTCGGGACATTGCAGGCCCTGTGGGCGGCATCACCCCCATTTTACGGATGGCGAAACTGAGGCCAGTCTGTCGGATGACTCCAGAGTGGACCTAGGATTATAGGGGCATGAGCACAGGTTGAGCTGGCGCCTGGCTCTCCCTTGGAGCGTCCCACCGAATGAATGCTGCTGCCTTAAGGAAACGCTTTGTCCGCGTGTTTGGCTCAGTGTTTTTCTGGTCAACAAATTAAATTGAAATTAGTCCCCGAGAGAGGGACCATGGGAAGGAGCAAGGGATGCCGCCCGGATTGTTTTGTTTAAACTTCCTCTGGAAAGGATCAGCTTTCTTACTTGCCGGTGTCAACACGTTCAGGAAAAGCACCCTGTTGGCAGTGGACGTCAGCCAGGAACTGAGACCGACGTCTGTAATTGTGGGAACTTGGAAGGGCTCTGGTGGGGATGGCGACGCTGATGATACCGATGTGTCATGGTCGGAAGCCACCCCCCTTAACATTTCTGTGCCCGCCATTCATAACAATAAATGCACAGGCCGGCGTTGGTCCTCAGTGTTGCTCTAATTTATGTGATTAATAAACACGCACGCCATTAAACGGCGTAAAGTGCTGGTTTAGAATTACGGTGTTGTGGAGCTTCCTCTGTAACCACTGGCAGAGACCTCGAGAGCCAAGTTGTAGTCTCCATTTCTAGAGGACTTTCTTTTTTTTTTTCTTTTCTTTCATAAAATGGCAATGGGTCTCTTATATGGTGCAAAAAAAAAAAACCAAAAAAAACTACCCATACCTTTGATTTTTTAAAAGAAGATTGACAACTACATTGGGCATCTGTTAGAATTACTGATGTTCACCCTCCACACTGGTTTACCTTTGTCGTGCTTTGTTTGGGAAAGTTCATCCCTCACTGGCGCGTCCTCACCAGGGCCCAGGCGCCTCTCGCCTCTCTCTCCGTAAACAGAAGGCGTGCCTTGGCCCACGTGCGGCCCCTGGCCTGCTGTGCAGGGAGGCCGAAGGCAGATTCCGTAGGCTGCCATCTTGTGTTTTTTGGTGGCTGTGTTTTCAAAATTCGCATTGCAGTGCTACTTCTCATTTCGGGGGTGACCAGCATTGTTGCTCTCGGGGCGCACAGAGTGGAGCAGGTCCCCAGATGGGCTCGATGAGCGTCCTTCATGGTCAGAGCTAATTTAGATGCGGACTCTCCCCCTTCCACAGAGCCGGCCCATATACAAGTCAAATCTGCTATTTTTCCTTGGGCAATGATTTATTTCCCTCTTAAATTGGCTGGACCAGTTAGTTTTTTATTTTTATTAAGTCACACTATTCTTAAATGAAACTATTGATTTAAAGTCAGCTTAGTGAGGATTTAATTTGTTTTCAGGGGATTAGAGCAGGTAGCATGGGATAATTTTACAATAACGTGGGACAGGCGCGCTCCCTCACAGCACCCGCACCCCTGTCCCCGGCGAGGCCCAGAGACATTACAAATTTCCACGTGAATTGTGGAAATACATTCATAAATCAGGCTTCATTCTGCCGCCCGCCGAAGAGCGATTCAAAGGAGCGTTCCGTGACCTTGTCCCCTTGTCCTTCTGATGAGAGTCCAGGGATTGGTGCCGAGACGCGTGTGTGCGTAAAGCGTGACACACAGGTTTCTTTTCTCGTGGGGGTCAAGGCGTTGTTCTGTCTTGTCGTCCCTCCTTATTCTGTCCTGCACCCCCCTTAGTTCATGGCGTGTTTTTTTCCACTGCTCGTGGAGGGGGAGGGCCCTGTCCTCTCACCCTCCCTGCCCTGCGACCCTACGTCCTGTTCCATCGGTCCGGACTTGCTGTCCCCAGAAATGACGCCCCCCCCCCCCGTGTCCCTGGGCCTGAGGACGGCGGGGGGACTGGCTGGGCACGGGAACCTGAGCAGCTCTCGCGATGGCCTTTAAACGAGCTGAGCGCGCCTGTCCACACACAGGTGGAGGCTCCTCGGTGTTTGCTTTAAGGAGCACGGCCTGTTCTTGGCCAGTCTGCTCTCTGAACTTGCTGTCACTCTCCGTTTCAGGAGGAGTCTTGTCCTCCTATTACAATCAAATGGACTCAGAGACACTTCGGATGAACGGCCCCTGCTGTAGGGACTGCTGACGCATTCGGCTGGTCAGTCTGAACAGTTCCGGCTGTCCCCCAGCCCCCTGCCCCGCGTGGGAGCAGCGAAGCACTAGGCTGCGGACGAGGCCCCGCGCCCCATCAGCCCGGCCCAGCACTGCTCCCCACGTGTTCCGACCTCAGCGGTGCGGTCCCCGCCCGCGCCCCTTACATCACTCCTTTCCCTTGGAGTTCGGCGGGGCAGGAAGCCAGGGCGGCTTTCCTCTGGGCCCGTGGGACCACCTGAGAAGTGCAGGTCTGTCCGAGGAGCAGTTGTGGGTCCTCTGCCGAACGGCTCTCAGAGATGGGATAACGGGTGGTGGGGACTCAGGCAGCGGACCAGTGACACCATGTGTTTCCTGGGTCGGCTCTGAGGGCATCCCGGAGGGGTGCAGAGAGCAGGGGCACTCCTGAGTCTGGAGACCAAGGCGCAGGGATGTGTGCCCAGACACCTGTGCACAGCAGCACGGATGTGTGGCCGGGTTGAACCAGGCCGCCACCTTGCAGAGGGCCTGTCCGCTCACCTAGGGAATCTCAGGGACCAGCCCCCCTTGAGGACGCCAGATGACACCGTGGTCACTGCGGCCCAGCCCCTTGAGCTGGGCAAGGATTTGTGCTGGGGCTGAACATGCGGTCTGCCCAGTGGGTACAGTAACGAAGACCCCATTTATTTTCTGATGGGCAGGAGGCAGGGTCTGTGAGAGTGTCAGGAAAAGCACAAAGATGCTGAAAGGACGTATGAGGAGGGGCAGTGTTGGAAACAGCGGCAGGAGTGGGGACGGCGACCTGAGAGCGCAAAGGCTGAGCACCGTCAGCTCCCAGGCCCAGGGCAAGCCAGGAACAGTAGCAGGGCCGGGCCGCGGAGGGCAGGGGACGCTCAAAGAGGGGAGACACCAGAGCGGATGTTGCGGGAGGCGCTCCCAGGTGTTTCGAACAGCATGCCAACACTTTGGTTATGGAGACCCTCCCAAACTGCACCTCTCCAGAAAGAACACGCAGCTCGGCCAATAGAAAGGAATGTTGGTTAGGTATGTGATAAGTTAATCATTCATGAAGTATGTTTATCGGTTATTCGTAGAGGTTTTTTAATCCTTTCATCAATCAATGGTTTTGTCGTCAAAGTCCATTAAGGCGTCTCCACCAGGAACTGAGGAAGCAGAGAGAGGAGGTCCCGGACAGTCGCTGTGCTGGTGGAGTCTCCGCGTCCCTGAGCCGGGCCGGTCGCGGGCTAGGGAGCCGCTGCAGCCACCTGTCTGTGTTCAGCCTGGGGCCGGGGCCGCCAGGTGCGCGCTCCTTGCTCTGGCCTCCGCCTCTCCTGTGCGCCTGCAGGGAAAGGCCGTGCGGTCCCGAGGGGTTCTCGGGAGCAGCTGCATCTGTTGGCTTCGGGAGGAGTCTTTAGTTGGTAAAGGCGTCCTTCTAACTGATCCCTGCACTAAAAGAACTTTCAGCAACCACGAGTCATGGCAAAAATATTGCTAAATTGGACCTCATCAAAATTAAGAACTCTTGCTCGTCATCAGACTCCAGGGAAAGAAGACAGGTCACACGCTCAATGGAAATATAGCTCAGTGACCACCGACAGGGGCAGGCACCTGGACCAGGTGCGGATTCTCACTGCTCGGAAGAGGGACACCTCAGTGAGGCCACAGGCAGGAATCTGGACGGTCCTTCATCCAGTGAGACACACGGACGGCGCACCAGCGCACGTGATGCTGAAAGGGTGTGCGGCGTCCTCGGTCACCAGGCGGCTGCAAATGAAAATCGTGATGAGGTTCAAGCAGACGCCTGTGAAGATGGCCAAGAAAACGCCGAGTGCTGGTGAGGACGTGGAGCGGCCAGAATGCACCCATTTCTCCTAGAAATGGCACGCTGCCACGTGAGGCAATTTCAGACATTCTCACAGAGTGAGACGTACGCTCGTCCTGTTACCCACCGTCCCACAGGCGTTGACCTACGAGAGAAGAAAATGTGCTTCCATACGGGAGCCTGTGTGTGTCGAGTGTGAGGGGATGGGCCGCCACCAGGAGCTGCGTCCTGAGCATCGAATGTGCCGGGACCCCCTGAACGTGCACGTCAGTCTCGTCATAACCGCCAGACTCCAGGAACCAGCCAAGTAGCCATCGATGGGGACAGAAGCCAGCTGTGGCCTCCCACACAGCACTGAGCAGAGAAGTAACAGGGTGAACTGTGGACACGGGTGCTCCCCGTCACCCTGCATAGCGGGCAGCTCACCGTCGGCTTCCACCGGGGTCCGCACGGTGGCGCCTCCCCAGGGACCTGGTTGCGGTGACTCCGCAGATCACAAGGACGAAGCAATGCGGTGGCTTTGACGACATTGACACCTTACCAGGGGAGTCAGACTCAGGTTCGCAGGGGCCACAAAGGGCCGAGTGCGATGTAACTGCTCCTGACAGTTAGAAGCAGGTGCCGGGCCGGGTTCGGCCCGCGGGCCTCGTGTTCGCCACCTGCGCCCACATAGCCGAGCTCTCGTGGAACTTAGATTCTGTAAGAAGCACCGCGATGTGTGGGTTTACTGTTTTTCTCTTTTTTTATCATGAAGTTTTTGAGATTGGACACAACTTTATTCTGTTATTCCTTTGGAATTCTCTTTGATCCTTGTAACCTACTTTGAATTTTGAAAAGGAAATGAAACCGCATAGCGTCTTGCAGTCTGCAGAGTGATCTTGTGCACATGGTCTGTCGGTTTCCTGCCCCTCCCCCAATGGGAGGTCTAGTGCCCGGGCACAAACACAAGGCCTGCGGCCGAGCCCGGCCCTCCGCCTTGCGTTATCTGGCCTGGCACCTCGTTTCTATCCAGCGGCAGCGCTGAGGTCCTTGTCCCTGGTTAAGGAGTAGTTACGTTTATACAGTCTTAAAATTACATTCGGCCCTTTGAAGGCTACTGCAGGACTGATGTGGCCCCCAGTGACAATGAGTTTGACAACCCTGGCTAGAATCTTCTAGTTTTATACAGAGGAAGCAGAGACTTAATGATATTAAGACTTTCTCAATTAACAAGTGGCAGGGGAAATACCCGAAGCCAGGTCCTTCTGTCCCAAACCCCGTGTGCTGGTCTCTTGTCCTGTGCAGCCGAGGTTTCCGCTATGTCCATACGGTTGTTGCGTGAGGTGTGAGCGGAATAAAGAAGTGATCCTCTCCCCACGTTCTGTGGCGTGGAAATGGCAGTCCGGAGCTCCTGTGAGGCGGGCCGATGGGGGATCGGCCGGTGTGCACGGAGAGGTCAGCCTGAGTTCACTGTCTGCGCCAAGGTGTGATGAAGGGCTGTGGATGAGCTGGGCAGACGAAAGCGAGACGGGTGTGCGTCTGGTTCTGCAGGAGGTCATCCGACCACAGAGTGCCCCTTGCTGTCATTGTGCGCGGCACCAGAGACCGTCACTGTCATCAGCAGGAGAAAGCTCGAATAACTCCGGGCACTTGGTCCAGCCCTGTCGACAGCAGAGCTTCATAACCCGGACTGGTCACTGCAGCCTTCCGCGGCCCAGCGTCGCCTTCATAAACGGGCGGCCACCTCCGCGCAGGCCGTGTGTGGCCAGGGCTAGAGAGAGCTGCAGGTGTGACGGACCCCTTACGTGGCCTGAGTGTCCTCCTGGCCCAGGCACCTGGGGATGGCCACCGGGGAGACCCAAAGGAAGGAAGTCCGTGGACAGTGACCGGACCCAGAGATGTGGCGGAGGAATTGGAAAAATCCAACTCCCGGGGAAGAGGAATCAGATGGGATTCCGTAGGTCGCACGCGGCCCCTGGGCTGTTCGCGGCTCTCGTCCCACTGCTGCTGTGTGCCCTCTCCTCTCTCCCCCCCCTTTCTGTGTCTGCAGATGAAGCAACAAAAGACGATTTCTGTAAGCCCAAGTAGGAAGTGCAGGAGGCCTGCTCTCTGGCTGATGCGCCATGTAACTGCAGGGTTCCGTTCTGCTCTACATTAATCAAACAACAAAAGCCATAAAAGGCCACCGAGCAGCATTTTAACTTCAGACCCAATGCTGACACCCAGGGATGCTGCCTATTGTCTTCCCAGCGCCCCGGTAAAAGGAATGAGAGAACAAGAGAGAGAAAGAAAAATTGAGCCACTTCCTTTCTGTTTCTGCATAGAAAGGGAGAAGCCCTA
>PVJI01032853.1:0-11793 GCA_004026765.1 Micronycteris hirsuta
GATGGTTTATTTTTGAAAGTTCAGACCACTGAATTAGAGCTGCTTTCCTTGTTCCCTTTCCTCTTGGCATCGTGATGGTATTTATGGGAACGTCATTTTTAACAGAAAAGCGAATCTCACCACTGGGAGCAGAGACGGTTGGCCTCTTGGCGAGAAGTTTCGGTGAGAAAACGTGTGTTTTCCTTGGTCACACAGAGCCCCGCCCTTCAGTCTGGGGGGAGGGCCCTGAGCCTCCCTAACTGTCTGGGATCGTACCCACGGGGAGGGCTGACCCGAGTCTCCCTCTGCGGCTCTCTCCCATTCTTTGTGCGGCACCAGGCTGAGTTGTGACGAATTTCAAAGAGTTTGGAAGGGTGACAAAAAGCCCACTTTCAAAGGCCACAGCGAGGTGGCTGTGGGAAACTGTTCAGGCCTTTTCAGCATCTATTTCCTGACTCATAAAGCTGGGAGAATAGGCGTAATTGCCTGCAGGTGCCGGCTAAATTAGATTATTTTATAATGCTTATGAGCACCATGTTTATTCCCTAGTATTGTTGAGTAAATGTCCCCAATTAGTGTGTCACTAGTTTTCAAAGACAGTGGTTTGAGAAAAAAGTGGCGTTTTTCAACGTTTTGAGTGAAAGAATAGCCAGGAGCACGTTTTGGCACCGACGGCCTGGTTCCCCTGAAGGACTACCTGGCGCAAGCAGAACCTTTGTGCGCCGGCCGCGTCAGGGACCCCGGGAGCCCAGAACAAGGGAGACCCCGTGGGGAGAGGTGCGACGCCTTGACCGTGTCCCTCCCGGTCAGTGTGCCCAGACCTGGGAGCCAGCAGGTGCTTTGCCACGAACGGGTAGGTCCAAGGAGTGGACGAGGGAACCGAGGGGGCTTTGGACAACCCCTCTGCCCCGCGCACTGTGGCGGCTTTGCCTGGGGAGCGCGCCAGGGGCCCGGGCACAGGCTCGCTGCCCCCGTGACGCTGCGTGCTCATGTGCTCAGAGAAGGCGCCTCCCGACAGGCGGCTGGGCGCTGCCTTCGATGGCGGTGATCGGTGGGGCAGGGCCCGGTGCTTCCGTTAAAACACCTTTGTGATTTTATCCTAAACGGGTTTCTGGTTGATAGGAAGCCTAGGTAAGCCTTTACAGAAATGAAGGGGTGAAAGGCAATGTCCAGGGCCCTAAATTTAAAAAACAGCCACAGCTACTGTGAGGAACCTGGATGACCGTTTCAGGACGATGAGTTCACAGTCGTGCCTTTGGTGCCGTGAACGTGGACGGAACCCGCAGGCAAGTGCTCACTCACAGCAACGCGTCCTCTCCTTTGCTGAGTCGTGCGTCCTGCCTCGTGCCGCTGTGGTGGCCGATCCGACCGTCCATCGGTGCTGCGAAGTGCGCTCGCTCGTGTGCGTTCTCACTGTGGTGCTGGAGGAATCGGCCTCTGGGGAGCGTGGGAGGGACGATAGGACACACGCCTGCGCACACGCACACACACACGTGGATTTTCGGTGGGGATCTTTCACTTGGAGCCCCCCACGCCCCGCCCCAAACTGTGAAATGATCTCCGAGGCTCCGGTCAGAAGCCAGCACCGTGTCCCCAAGCACCAAGCTGCGCTCTGAGAAATGCGCCCTGGCCTGGGCTGCGAACCACGGCACGTCCCCGCTGGGAGCCCTGAGTTCACGGCGGCGTCGGCAGTGCCAGGTGACGGGAGCCTGCCAGCTGCACCGTCACCTCGTCACCTTGTGCATGTGCTCTGTCGTTGCTCGTGGTGCCAGGCCGTGGAACACACTGGTTGTGGCCTTGGCCTTGGTCTGTGACCGACTCGCTTCAGGGCCACAAGAAATGGAAGCAGGAGCGTGTCCAACGAGTGTTACGCCAAATGCAAACCTCTCCTCCAGAAACCCTACGTGGAAGCCGTGCACCGTCACCTCAGAAAGAAGTCCCCCGTCCGAGTCACTGTGAATTTGTCACCGTCTCTGGAAAGGGGGCTCCGGAGGTGATGAGATTGCACCCCGTTGGGTGCTGGAGCGTTCTGCATAACTAACAACGCGTCATGTTTCAGCACAATGGCACCGAACGGCCCCCTTTTCTTCCTCTTTGCCGTGATGTAAATATGTCAGAACTAGCTCTGTCCCTTGTCCCAGAATTAATCATCCCTGTCCACATTTGATGTTTACACCTTTAAATATTCATGAGCTGCGAGGGCCTTTCCTGCTGACGCACTCTGGGGACTGCAGACGCCCTGCACCGCTTCCTCGGCCAGCGCTCCTTCCCTTGCCGTCCTCCTGCCGGGTCTCCGGCCCGCCTCCCGTTCGCATCCATAATTTTGGCATGGAGGTGCCCCAACTGCATTTGTTTCAACTGGAGTTCCACTGAGGTTGCTTTCACTCCAGTCCCGTACAGAAGTACATGTGATTTCTGAGGCACGGGGACTCAGCGAGGGCACCCGGGGAAGCTGAGGCGCGTAGGTGTGGGGTGGGGTGGGGGTTCCCCAACTCTGCGGCTGGGCTGGCAGTGCCCAGGGTGCTCTGCGCCTCGGTCAGGGGTCGTCATGCAGGCTGCCGTGGTCAAGGATGGCCCCTTGGCTTGTAGGGTTTTGATAGGATTGGGTTCAGGCCTCAGAGCCATTCTCCAACTTTCTATGGAGCTTTTCTTTGCAGTTTCAGCTGGTAGAGTCCTTTATCCACCGGAAAGCAGCTGCCATGACAGGCCAGAGAAAAGACTGACGTCAAATGGCCGGTAAAATAGCACAAAGAGACGCTGCGGCCCAGCAAAACCCGGCTGATCTTTTAACAAACGTACACTTTGGATCTTCTATTTAAAAGGACCTTTCAAGTAACAGCGTGACATATGGCGCAAATAAAATGTCCATAAAAATCACAGACCACGGCCAAAGAAATGGCTTAGATTATGAGCCAACGAGAAGGGAAGATTGTGTTTCCTCCGCAAAGTGCTGTTTCTGCCCTGAGGCAGCGTGTTGCGAAAAGCGTCCCGTGTGCGTAACACAGACACAAATCAGAGGCTGCTCCCGACGGCAGACGCCATCGAACCGAACACGTGTGCAGAGAGCCTTGGAGAGGGGGCTGAGCAATGAAATCTGTCTCCGCCGTCACCAGCCCAGCCTGAGAGGGGCCAGGTGGACGCGTCTCGGAGCCCGTGAAGAGCAGGAATGAAGACGTAAATCAGAGGCTCTGATCAAAGCCACCTGCCTGCCGTGGAAGGAAGCCTCGTGCGCAGAGATCAGAGGCGAGGGCCCCCCACGCCACCGAGATTTCTGCTCTGAGGAACCAAGGGAGGCGGAAGGAGGAAGACACATCTCAAAGCCACGCGGACCCCAGGCAGTGCAACCTCCCTGCTGAGACACGTGCGCACGCTCCCCGGGGTAGGGGGTGCGCCGTGTTGGCTCCTCGATGGTGGGCGTGGGTCTGGGCAGCCAGGGGTGCGCCCTGGGCTGGGTTGCTCACCCGCAGACAGACAGGAGGCCCTTGCCTCCGGTACCTGCTTCCCAGTTGAACCCGAGCTTCTCTTCACAGCTGCAGACAGCAGGAGCCGGGTTTTACGGGAGAACCTGCCATCTGTTGAGTTTCGTTCAGGTCAGAGGTTCGGTCCTCCTTAATGTGCTGACTGTGTGCTTCTGCTCTCTCAGTTAACCCGCCCTGCGACGCTCGGCCCTCGGGAGCACGGCCGGTCCCCGAACTGCGCAGTGTCCCTGTGCACTCCGCTGTTAGAACAAAGAAAAACGGACACCCTTTTTACCCTTAGGAGCTTACAGGCTGTTCGGGTGGACACGCACACTAGGACTACCAGGCAGGCGGGGTGGGCTGGCTGCCCCGTGAGTGCCGGGGCGCAGGGGGTGGGGACCTGGCCCATGGAGGTTGGCGAGCGCTTCTTGCTGGGCTGGTGCCGGGAGAGGTGGGAAGGAGCTGGACCAGAGGCAGGGAGGCAGCGCCGTGTGATCAGAGGACTTGCTAACATAGTTGCATTTTTCGGGGGCAGGGGGGTGGGGGTGGGGATCAGCGCGGCCACAGGGCAGAGGGCGGCGCCGAGGGGGTGGGCCGATGAAAAGAATGGAGTTTAGCACCAGGCGTATCTGAGCTGCAGGCCTACTTTGTCCACTTTTCAGTGCAGAATTTTGGACGAATTAATCTCTTTGAACCTCTAGCTATTAAATATAATCCTTATCTCGTAGAATTGTCCTGATAAATATTAGGTATCATCATCATCACCACCATCATCACCATCACCTTGGGGGCCAGCAGTGATTTCAAGCCAATCACTTCGTTACTTTGCGCTCCAACTTCGCACTCTTACGAAACGGGGGTGTGGGATGAAGGGGCCGCCCCGCTCCCCTCTCTGCAGTTCCCACACAGTCTAACCCTGGATGTTCCCGTTCAGCTCCGGGAACCCGGATGCAGGCGGGTAGGGAAGGTGTTGTTTTGGGGACATGTTCTTTGAACAGAAGCACAGTTCCACCTTTTAGTAGCTTTTCTTATACTTTTAAAATTACGTTTTAGAGGTTTCTGTTATCTGAGATTAAATTTTGTAGCACGTATTTCTTCTGCTAAAAAGCCTTGAGTGTGTGGCGGTGGGACACCCAGTCTCCCATTATGGCTCGTTTCTCACCTCGTTCTCTCCATAATTGTCACATTTTTACCGTCCTATTCGAAACGAATTTCGTTTTCCAACCAAAAATATCAAGCTGAGTTGGAGATTGAAACCCAAAGACTGTGAAATCCAGTGATAAAAGTGCGGCTCCGGGCTGAGGTTTTTAACAGCACAGCGTCTGGGAAGATCAGCCCCAAATGTTTCCTTTTTTCTTACAAAATACCGAAGAACACCTCTGAGACTTTTTTGGTCACAGTAAAATTTTCTAACAGGTCTTAATCTAGAAAAGGGAAGATGTTTAAATGCAGAACTATTTTTGTCTGACTGGATCAGCTTTCTCAGTTGACGCTGCACTTAAGTGACCGTTGTTGGCCTTTCGAAGCTCCTTCTGACTGTGTTATGTCAGACGTTCAGTCTTCGTTTTAGTGCCACGGACATGAGGAGGGACGCGTATGCCTCCCAGACACGCTCCTCGGCTGCCAGGGCTCCTCACTGGCGCACGTGGTTCTCGTCCCGTTGACTGTGGCTGGACTCTCCCAGCTCCGTGTCTCACAGCCTCGCTCTCCCGTTCCGCGTGGCCACTGCCCGGGCACTCTCACATTCATGTTTACCCTCAGAGGGCAGATGCCCAACGCACTCGACAGGCGGCCCGGGGGCTCCTGTCCCCAGATTTCAGGTCAGAAAGTGAGACGTTGACCCACTCAAGGTCAACTGCGTGTTGGTTGAGGGAGAGTCAGGCCTTGTAGCTCCTCACTTCTGCACTAGCACACGCGTCACGGGGGCTCTCTGTGATGTCCGGCGTAGTAGAGAACCCGCCCCGCCGCACGGGGGCACGCAGAGCCCCGGCGGGAGCTCGGTCTGGTTGAATCAGCCGGTCGTCGTCTGATTGGCCTCGGTAATCGTAGCTTTAGTGGCATGTCGTGTGGATTTCCCTGACTACTTTTTTCTTATCGTACAGGCTGTCAAACTCATTGTCACCGGGGGCCACATCAGCCTCGCGGTTGCCTTCAAAGGGCCGAGTGTCATTTCAGGCCTGTATACACGTAACTGCTTTTAACAGTGAAGCGAGAGCTCGGTGCCGCTGCCGGGTAGAAACAAGGTGTCGGGCGGGATAAAACAAGGTGGAGGGCCAGGCTCAGCCCGCGGGCCTGTGTCTGCCCCCTGTGCTGTAATGTGCACCGTTCTGTGGCCCTCTGTCTGGACAGCCCTTCACGTGGCAGTGTCCAGCCGTCACGCCCGTGCCTTCGTTCTGGATGGAGGGCCGGTTGGATAAGCGTGGACTCACTGAGGTGACGGGGTGATGTGCTTAGAGTGATGCAGCCACGTAACGGCCGTCCTTAGCACGGCCTGGCCACCCAGCAGCCACGAGCATGTGTCGGAGATCTGGCTGAGTGGGCGTGAACTCGACCTTCAGCGCGCACTAAGAGCTAAGAGTGCGTGCCTGTTCAAGGTTCTGAGCGGCTTCGGGCCTCGGTCTTCCCGTCGGCGGAAAGGAGGGAAGCACCGGCACAGTTCACTTTTATGGATGCCGTCGCACTGCCGTGTCACACCCGGTACCCAGTGACCGCTGGACAGTCATCACCAACACCCGCCTAGTGCTGGGCCACCGGGCCACGCGCCCGTCCGCTCAGGAGTCAGTCCCCGTCCGGCTCCCTGAGCTCCTCCCCGTGAAGGGACCCCATGTGACGGTCATTTACGGCCCAGCACCGGGGTCTGCTGTCCTAAGGCTGGAACGACAGAGCCGGCCGGGACCGAGAGGGGCACGGTGGCCTTGCTGGTGGTCGGGTGCCGGCCAGGGAGACACTGGCACTGCGTGTCCCTTGCCCTTTTCTGTGGTTTGCGGTTCGTGGCCCAGCACATTCCCCTCAATTAAGTGGGATGGAGTCCAGTGACACAGCGCCTTCAGGAACACGCGCCTTCCCCTGCAGCTGACATTGCTGCTCCCGGGGCTGCCACGTGCCGACATGCGTGCACAGCCGTGTTCTCGTGCCGGGACTCACGTGAGCTCCACTTGGACAGGACCTGCAGGGCTCCTTCCTCCGGTGCGGAAAGCCCCCGCCCCCCAGGAAGTGCAGGCCGCGTCGTGGGGGGAGGGAGAAAGGGAGGGAGGGAGGGTGTGTTTTCAATGCTCCCTGGGCAGATGTGCACCCACACCTTTCCCGACCAGAGCAGGTGAAGAGGCAGGTTTCAGGTTCACTGAGATGCCACCCTGAGCTGGCCGCCACGTTACACACCGTGCGCCTCGCAGTCAGTGTGGTGTTCCTGTTTTACAGAGGAGAAGGTGGAGGGGCAGCGAGACGCAGTCCCGCCCAGACCGACCCTCGGCCACCAGCCGCCTGGGTTCCTACTCGAGGTCACGTGTCCTTTCTGGGCAGCGGGGCCTCTCGCCTGCTGTGCCCCTCAGCCGACTTGGGGCAGCCCTGGGGTGAGCCCACTGTAGCGCGCCCGAGAGGCGGGCCCGGTGCCCTCTGTCCCACCCCATGGATCTCAGACCGCTCACCGCTCATCCAGACTCTGCCCCCCAGGGACACCACCTGCTTGGCCCCTTCTGAGAGCCCTGCCCCAGGGTGCGCCGAGGCCTCTGTGGGGAGGACAAGTGGGCTGAGGCCCATTGGAGCCGAGTGGAGGGCTGGGCCTTTTCTGGGGTCCTCACGGTGGCCCTCACTGGTGGGGCCCAGGGAGCGGCCCGGGCAGGACCTCAGACCTGGGCAAGGACAGGACTCTGAAGCCACGCCCCCCCCATCGCTGCCCACTGCTCTGGCCTCCCCCCTGCACCAGCTGCCCGGCTCTGGCCGTAGGGGCCCGCTGTGTCCTGTGAAGTGTACTTGAACTTCATTCTCTTTCAGAATGCTATTCATAGTGGGTCCTTTCATTCTTGTCCTCCTCGCTGGCTTCCTACTATAATTGGAGCCTCAAAAAGCAGTTGTTTTCGGGAAAAGGATGTTTTGAGCTGTTAGTTATGACTCAGTCGATTGTGTGCAGTAAAAGTCTCTTCATCAGAGGCGAGCGTCCGGCCGCTGTGATTCCGACTCGGCGGGGACCGTGTCTCAGAATTTTGTGTCGTTACGAAAACCTTTTCAGACACTGTGACTGGTTGTTTGTACCCCGTGGACTTACAATTAGGGGTCGTCCTGTGCCCCCAGAGTTCAGCCACTTCTTGGTCACAGAGACGCAGCCAGGCAGTGTGCCGGCTCGTGTGTGTGTGTGTGTGTGTGTGTGATCACTAGGGGTGTGAGAACTATGGGGTGTGTGTGCGTTACGACTGAGTGTGTGCTGCGGGGCCTCGGTCCTCCCAGCTCCCTGCCCACGGGACCCAGCAGGGGGCACGTTGGAGGCGTGAGCATCTGCCGGGGAGAGCTGAGTGCAGAGGTGGCCGCAGACGCGGGCACTCACCCCCGACGCAGAGCCCTGGGCGCCATGGGTCCCGCGGTCAGCCTTGTGTGGGCCGGGCTCTGGGGCTGCATCTGGCACCTGAGGGTGACGGGTCCTGCACAAGCACACGCAGTGGGTGGTGTGCCCACACTGGTAACCAAGTGTGAGCTCCTGAAATATCAAACACGGCCGACCTCCGGTACCTTCTGAGAGGGAGCCCATGTGGTCCCCCCCTCCGGACTTCTGAGGCACCTGCGCTCCAGCCGTGGGGCCCACTACCACACTCACAGGGTGAGCTGGGGGGGTCGAGGGCAGGCCGCGCTGACCAGGTACTGCTCGACTCCCGTCCCGAACCTCTTGCTCAGACAGGTGACGACGGCAGAGACCCCCACCCCCGACCCCGTGCCTGCTTCCTGCGGACGGAGCACTTTCTGCCCCTCCTCTTATGAGAGACCTGCATTGGTCTTGTTTTCTCCAAGTGAAAGGAAGAAATCCAAAGAGGATTTTCACTTTTATGAAAAAAGGCAAAAAGTGAATATAGCGTTCTAGAGACCACGGCACCCCAGCGGGTCAGGGGCCCCACCAGGCCCCTTGCTGGGAGCCTCACACAGCATCTTGGCCTCAGGCCGGAGCTCCGGCCAAGCCTGGGCCCCGGGACCCCATGCCCACGGGTCCCGTGCATCCTGGGTGAGCCGTGTGCTCCCGATGGTGTGAAGTTTGCACAACACTGGACGTGATTACGTGTGTTTGGCATCACTTGAGGGGTCATTTTTGGGTCTGAGACCGCCCAAACTTTCCGTCTAAATGAACGGGAACTGCGCCTTTGGCTCACGAGGGCTGCGCGGGGACCTCTGCCTGCAGACAGCTGGCCCTGCCTGCGTCACTGCCCAGGAGACGGGGGTGGGGCGGGGGCAGCGTGGAACAAACACGATTAGGGAGCCACATGGTTTTCAAATGCAATTATCGCTCTCAGACTTTTCCTCGTGGCGCCCGAGGCCCTGGGACCAGCCTGGCTCGGGGTTGGGGGAGCCTTCCGCCTGCCCCCTTTCCTCGTGGCCACGTGCGCCAGACTTGATTTGTTTGTCAGGAGTAAACGGGAGTCCCGTGCAGGGCGAGCCAGGTGGCTGCAGTGGCCCCCACCGGCGGCGGTCCCAGCCCTGCCCGTGCCCCCGGCCACGGAAGCGGAGCCTGACGTGGCGCAGGGCGGCCCAGGCCCAGGACGGAGGAGTCATCTGCTCGGCGAGGTACCTGTTTGACGCGCACCTCCAGGTAAACCACCGGCCATGCACAAGGGAAGAGAGGAGGGGAGAGGCGAGGGAGGGAGGCAGGGAGACTGGAGAGCAAGGAGCTTTCGTGTCAGAAAGGACCACGGGTTTCTGCGTTGTTGTCAGCACGAGCAGTTGTGTGAGAGTGTGAGCTACGCCTTCCGCGTGCATCCACGTGCAGGGCCTCCTGGGGTGGGCACGGTGCTGACGGTGACTGGGAAGAACGGCCTTTGCGCGCGTGGTCCGCGGCGCGGTGGCTCCTCGGAGGCGGGTGGCGTGGGGGCTGCGCCATCGCCGTCATGGGACAGGAGCAGAAAGGCTGGCGGGTGTCGTTCCAGTTTCTCTCCCCCGGGTGCGCGGCTCTGTCCCCGTCCCTCAGACGTCGCTGCAGGGATGCCCAGTGAGGCGTTAAGTGCGCTGAAGTCCCCTTATGGACCGTGGTCCAACGACGCTGGCTCCGTGCCACAGGCACAAGACAGCTGAGTCATTGCTTAACGCACTTTCACAAGGAGCCCGGAGGCAAATGACCGTCACCGCCCGCCGTCCCTGCGGTCTGCCCCGCGGTCTCCCCCACACCTGGGGGATGGCTCTGGAATGAACCTCTGGGTCTCCCGGTCGCATTCCAGTAGAAACAAGACCTCGGCTCTCGTAAGGCCCTGTCGTTTGTTGAATAAACGGAGGAAGGGAGCATGCGTGGTGGAAGAGTCCTCTGAGGGAGCGACCGTGGATACCTCCGCACCGCCGGCCTCCCCGACGCCCGGCCCGGGCCACCTGTGCATAGCTGCCTGTGTGGACCCCCAGGCGCCCTCGTGAAGGTGGCAGAAGTGAATCGTCGCCTGCCGCCTCCGAGATACTCAGAATTGGGCGTGCACCTGGGGGGCGCGAGGAAGGCGGCGCTCCTTGTCTGGCGCGCAGAATGAGCGAGCACATCCGATGAGGAAGGCGGACCTGGGTCTGCGGGGAAGTTGGGCCCTAGTGGGGAACCAAGCCCTCTGTCTCCGCACAGTGGGGGCTGCCCCTGGGACCGCGGGCCTGTAACACAACAATCTCACACCCCAGCACACGTGGGACGTTGTAGGTGAACAGTTCAAGTTAAAACTGCACATTTTCACACCCATATCACTACCCTGCCAACCACCCTCCAGCAGGCCTTCCTTCTGCCAGACCCTGCATATCGAACGCCCGCTTGGAAATGGAAGGATGCCGTTTAATAATTAAGGTGCTCACAGTCACCGAGTTTCGTGAGAATGTCCACAAGCTGGATCATAGAGGAATTCTGGAGAAAACGTATATTTAAAAAAGCAAACGAAAGACCTAGGAGTTGATAACTAGCATCCAGATTGTGGAACGAGAATTTAATGTTCTGTGTCTAGGAACACACGCGTGTACACACATGTACACACATGCACACACACGCCGCTAGTGCCCTCACTCCGCCTGCTGGCAGAGATAAAGCCTGGGTTTCACGCAAGGTCTCTGTTCTCGGCACTCGCCCTCCCACGCGACGCTCCCCCCTTCCAGGGCCAGAAGCCGCTTGCCTTCCAAACCGCGGCCCCTGTATCCTTAATCTGCTTATCTTCTCGTGTGCTGTGAAAATTGTGGGGGAAAGTGGCATTCAGAACGCACTTGTTTTTATAGTAGGAACTCAAAGGAAACAAACACCGTGCGTGACTTTATTTCTGACTGCTAAACTGCTGCTTCTCCCTTTTCCTGTTTGCCCGCTTCCTCATGTGTCCTTGGCGTGACCTTGGAATTGACAGAGGACCCAGACTTAGAAGTCCGTGAAGTAAGCTGGTGGCACGTTTTTCATTCTATGGTGCAAATGTTTTGCTTTGCTTTTTTATTTTTATCTTCCGAAGGCTGCCGGGGCAGAGAAGCAGCAAGAGGGGCGGGGGAGGGCCGTTGTCCTGCTGCCGGGGGCGGCCGCTCGGCCCCTGCGCGGGGCTGTGTCACAGGGAAAGCACTCCGGCAGGGACGGACAGCACAGGGCAGGGGCGCGTTGGCCCGTGGCCGTGTGCATGGAGGGTGGGGTGGGGGCAAGGCAGCTGTGTGTGTGTGTGTGTGTTTACCCAGGCGTGTGTCCCGGATCTCAGGGGCTGGGCACGGCTGATGGGCTTGGATATTCGGAGACACGCTGCCTGGTATTTCTGCCACACTAGGCCATGATTCTTCGCCTGCTCAGCACGTTTTCTTCCCCGAATGAGCGGTTTTCCAGTGGAGGCGAGAGCTTTACACATGTGCACGTGACAGAATTGTGAAGTTGAGTGACAGCATGGGCGTCCGTGTTGGTTTTCGGCAGCACACTGGTAGTCTGAGCACATGTCCATGTGTGTGGGGCCATGCCACACACATGTACACACGACCGTGTGTTTATGCGCACACACGTGCATGTAGGCACACGTGGCTCGTGTGAGCGCATGTGTGCGAGCACTCTGCACGTGTGTGCGTGTGTCTGGGGAGGAGGTGTGGCTGCTGCAGAGCTTCCTCGAACCCGACGGCCGCGCTGTTCCGATTCGAGGGGGAGGCCGGCCGCCGTCCAGACCAGCGGCACTGGCCACTCGCCTCGCCTTCCCTG
>PVJI01032854.1:0-11796 GCA_004026765.1 Micronycteris hirsuta
TATGTTGAAGTCCTAACCCTCAATGTCTCAAAACTAGTTGGAAATGAGGTCCTTGCAGATGGAGTCAGTTAAAATGAGGTCAGGGGGGAGTACGGTGGGCCCCTAATCCGGTACGACACGTCTCTTTATACAAAGGGGGCTGGGGCCTCGGGAGAACGCTGTGTGAAGATGAAGGCAGACTGAAGTGTTCTCAGCGAAGCCAGAAGAGAGACAGGGAGCACATTTTCCCCTTGCAGTCCTTAGAAGGTGCCAACCCTGCAGACGCCTTGCCCTTGAGACAACAAATTTCTATTTTTCCAATCCAACCAGTTTGTGGTACTTTGGTACAGCAGCCCTGGCAAACCGAACCAGTATCCCCTGGCATCTTTTGCATTCTGTATTATGCATCTGTATTACTAATCAAAACTTTTTTCATCACAAACATCCATCTGTCCCTGAAGCCTTCCCTGATTCACCAGGCTGGTTTGGTTGCTCCGTCCTTCAGATTCTGAGAACATTTTATTTCTGCAACAGCTTTTACCAAGTTTTAATATAACTTAACCCTTCACGGGGCCCTTGTCTCCACAAAAAGGGCCAAGCCTGCGTAAATTTCCTTCATCGTGACAGTCCCCAAGCCTGACCCGCAACTGTTTGCCGGAGTGAATGAATATGGGTTACTAGGTATTCTTTACTGCCTTCCTACATCTCCATCACTATTTATTGATTTGGGGCTTAATAAGCTATCAGTTGATGTATGTTTAGTCCGAGTGACATGACTGAAACATGACCTTAAGATTTGGAGGGTAGATGGAAGGGAGAAAAACACCATTTAAATACACATTTAAGAGTTTCATTTCAGCCCCATCTGGGGTGGCTCAGTGGATTGAATATCGGACCTGAGAACCAAAGGGTTGCTGGTTTAATTCCCAGTCAGGGCACTTGCCTAGGTTGCTGGCCAGGTCCCCAGCAGGGGGCGTGCAAGAGGTAACCACACATTAATGTTTCTCTCCCTTTCTCCCTCCTTTCCCCTCTCTAAAAAGAAATAAAATCTTAAAAAGAAGAGTTTAATTTCAAATGAGTTGAGCATTTGAAACTTTTCAGGGAATTCCTTAAACAGAAAGAAGGTTTATTTTCTGCTTGGTGGGGAAATGCGGAATCAAGAAAGTCTTCCTCTTTGAACTCCTGTGCTTAACAGGGGACAAACGGAGGAATCTGTCAGTCACGCTCGGAGGGGCGGTTCTGGTTGTGAATTAACAAAAGTGACATTTGTGTGGGCGACAAAGATGGACAGTCAGGCTGCCCTATTTTTTTCCTAGGCTACATTAACAAAGCACCACAACCCGGGGGGCCTTAAAACAGCAGGAATTTGTTGTCTCAAGTTCTGGAGGCCAGAAGTTGGAAATCGAGGTGCAGCAGGGCCATGTTCTGCTGGGAGAATTTAGCAGAGGATCCGTTCTTGCCTCTTCTATCTTCTGTGTTTGCTGGCAATCCTTGGCTTGTAGACACGTCACTCCAACCTCTGCTTCTGCCATCACGCAGCGTTCTCCCCGTGTGTCCCAATTTTCCTCTTTTTATAAGGACACTGATCATTGGATTAGGGCCCAGCATAATCCAGTATGACATCATCTTAACCTGATTACATCTGCAAAGTAAGGTCACATTCTGATATTCTGGGTAGATGTAAATTTGGGGGGAATATCATTCAACCCATTCCTGCTGCTGAGCTAGAACTCACTGAGGACGGAGAAGCAGCAAAGGGCAAGGAGTATTTAACCTCGCAGTTAAGTACAGGCTGTGGAGTCAGACAGACTTGGTTTCTAATCCTGGATCTACCCACTGGTCAGCCATGTGAACGTGCACAAGTTACTCAGTATCTCTAAGCCTGTTTTCTCATCTGTGCAAAGGGCTTCGTGCCTCGTAGGGCTGCTTGGTTGAAATAAGCAAGATCAGGTCCGGGCATGCTTAGCCCAGGGCCTGATTCTTTTTTTTAAATTAGCTTTTAATGCTAGAGCCCCCATTTCCACTGCTCCTGCTATTCTTTCAGGAAAGAATGTAGACAGTTAATGAGCAGAACAGGATAGTTTATGATTAAGGGCCCTGAGACCTGGCACAAGATGTACCTGCCACAGGAGGTCAGAGAGCACAGGTGGACAGATTTCAAGTTTTAATAATAAACTGATGCACAGTTAGTGCTATAATCTGAAACCGTGCAGCTAAGCCGTATTTCTCTCTCACCTTCTCCCAGGGTATATTTCTAGAGTGTATCACTGAGGTCTCTATAGCATAACCAGACCAGACATCTCTATTCCCCTCTCTGCTCTAACTCCCACTGCTGAGGTTGCTCTCTCCAATGCACTTGACCATCAGGACACTAGAGAGAGGCCATAGTATCCATTCAGATAGACCTGGTCTCCCACTGTCTCGGCTGCCCACAGTGGAAGGAGTTGGGAGGGGTTGGCTAGAGGAGCTGTGCAGGGCTGTGTACATTGATCTCTGATAACATCCCGGAGACAAAGCACAACCACTTGGGCTGATCCGCACATTGCGCAGGTCTGGGAGGACTGGCTGTTCTCCTATACCAGCTCCCGTGTTGCATTAGAAATGGATTAGATCATGCAGAGACTGAAATCTTCGGGGTAACATTTTCTTTGAAAACTCACCATTCTAGTTGGGCTTGAGTCCCCTCTCTGTGACCTGTGCTGTGAGTCCGCCGGGCCTGTCCACATCGTTGACCAGGCCAACTACCATCCTCCACAGCACCTGCAGCAGCCCTGCTTCCTAGACACTGAGAAAAATTATGTGCACGCAGCTTTGTTTCTGAGTTGTAGCTTTTTAAATGTTTTCCTTGGTGGTCAGTAGAATTAAGTCTGTTGATTCACTTTATATAGATATATAAAATTTTTTTATTTATAGAGAGAGGGGAAGGGAGGGAGAAAGACAGGGAGAGAAACATCAATGTGAGGAAGAATCTTGATCGGTTGCCTCTTGTACACACCCTGACTGGGGATTGAATCTGCAACCCAGGCATGTGGCCTGACCAGGAATCCCACCAGCGACCTTTTGCTTTGCCAGACGACGCCCAACCAACTGAGCCATACAGGTCAGGGTGATTCACATATTCTATTTATTGAGAGTTTGGTTAATAGCATGGGCTCTAGAACCAGTGGCCTAAATTCAAATCCCACCTCTACAAATCATGAGTTTTGTGACACTGAGCAAGTCACTTAGTGTCTCTAAACCTTAATTATTTTGTTTGTAAAGGGAGACTCATACTAATACCTACCCATAAGGCTGCTAGCTGAGCAGATTGTTCCAGGCTTGGGTCCTTGGGAAGCAGACTGTGAGACAGTAGTGAGCAAGCAGGACTTTATGAGGGAATTCTCTTAATAGCAAAGCCAGTAAAAGGGAGAGCAGGAGGAGGAAATGGGCAGAGGGGAAGTTCAGCTGCCACGCAGTGCCCAAGAAAGCAGCAGCCAACCCCAGAGGGCACTCTGGAGTTGGGAGAGCAAGGGAGCCTGGTTCTCAGTTGGACTAGAAGGGCAGGCCATTGTGCCCCTCAGTAGGTCAATCACTGGATGCAGGTTCCACTGGAAGGTGAGACCTTGGCCAGGGCCCTTTCCTTCAACAGAGCCAGTCCCCAAATGACAGGCGAGATTCGTCTTCCTGCACCGCATCCAGCCTCTGGGAGAGCAAGTCCTTCATTGCTGAAACGGGATCACAGCCTCCGCCACAAAGATTAAAGAAGATCATCCACACAAAGTCCATAACACAGCACTTGGTGTGCAGTAAGTGCTTAATAAATGGCAGCCATTACAATTATTGTCATTGTTATAACTTGTTTACCAGGCACTGTACCAGAGGCTGGGGTCACAGTGGTGACCAAGATTCTTCTCCTGTCCTCAAGAAACTCAGTCCATCAGCTAATCAGACCCTCAAACAAGCAATTGCAAGTAGGACACTCGATAGAGTGGCCCAGGATTTGTGTGGGAGCATCCAGAAGGGGTACACAACCCAGACTCGGAAGGTGAAGGAAAGTGATGCTGCAGGTGATGCCTGGACATGGAGAGGAGGCAGCCAGGCAAAGGCCGTGGGAGGAGTGGTGGGGGGGGAGTGGAGGAAGTAGCGTGTGCGGACAAGAGAAAGCACAACGTGTGCATGATACAGTTCAGTAGGGCCAGCATGGAGCGTGCACCTGGGAGCGGGGAGGAAGGGTCTTCACACACCAGGCCAAGGAGTGTGGACTTGGATACCGAGAGGGCGATGGGGAGCCATTAAAGCATTTTAAGCAGAGAAAGGACAATAAAGGCATGAAATGCCCCTTCGTGCTTGAAAACGTCACTCCGCTGTCCTGTCAGCAGTGGACTGGACCTCACAAGATTAGAGGCTGTTGGCAGGTCCAAATGAGAGACAAGGGTGACGTGGACAAGGTGGGTGGCACTGGAGGAGGAGAGAGCACGGCGTCAAAAACATTGAGGAAGTAGCATCTACAGACCTGGTGATGATTGGACGGTAAGAGAAAAACAAGAGTCCGGGGGCGTGTTTATGTTTCTGATCCGGGAAAATTAACTCCGGAAGGCCTGGTATCTTAGTCCAGTCGGGCTGCCCCAACAGAACACCGTCCTGGGTGGCTTAGGAACAATGGCGATGGACTTCTCACCGCGCTGAAGGCGGCAAAGTCCGAGATCGAGGCCCCAGTGGATTCAGTGTCTGCTGAGGTCCTCACATCCCAGTTCATAGTTGGCTGTCTTCCCACTCTGTCCTCACGTGGTAGAAGGGGTGAGGAAGCTCTCTGAGGTCTTTTTTATAGGGTGCTACTCCCATTTGTCAGGGCTCGGCCTTCATGACGCAATCACCTCCTACAGGCCCCACCTCCTAATAGCTTCACATCGGGGAACAGGTTTCAACATACAAATCTGGAGGGTACACAAACATGCAGTCTACAGAACTTGGGAATGTGTGTCCTAAGAACTAGAGAGGAAAAAACTCCACTAAGGACAGACATATTCCTCCTTACTCAGCATGGCTCAATGGAGCTTCTCCCAGCCAGCTCTCCGAGGCTTTATGGCTACATGTTAGACAAACCCATTAGAAGCTCCTGGGAGAGTACAACTCTCAGAATCTCAGAAGCAGCTATATTAATCCCAGAGGAACCTACTTCCTCCTTGCCTTTGTCTTGCGGGGTGGGGAGGCCCCTCCAGGAATGCTCCCAGAGCTGTAGTTGTACTGGAAAGCAAAGAAGATAGAAATAAAAAACTCACTTTGGACTCAATCTTTGGTAAACATCAATATTTACTGAGTTTGGACTCTGAGCCCAGTCCTGCGCTCAGGGCTTTAGATATAAGGAAGAAGAAGATACTGACCAGTGACCTCGAGGGTCCAGCTCCTTCAATAGGGATACTTCTTATGGTAAATTAGTGCGCTACACGAATTTATACATCCGTCTCTTGTGGGTTTGGTGGTCTGAGTCAGTCCCTGGGGCTTAGCCACCGCCGTATTTTTGCGAAACTGAGTCTTTGGGTTCAGAGACGATAAGTAGACCTATGTACGTGGGAATCATGCCACCGGAAATGACCCGCAGGCCTCTCTGGCATTTGCTCCAGAAGGAGTAATTTCAGGGCTAGAAGAGACAAGAGTGTTGTCTCTGAGGCTTCCAGCGTAGTCTCTGAATTTGAGTTGGAAAATTGAGCCCAATGATCAGTCCAAGGCAATTTCTCAAATGTTTCTGGGGACGGGAAAGAGCGTGCATGCCTAAGGATCTACAATGGGACCTCCCCAAACACTCTCTCTTTGAGGGCACATTCTCTCTTCCCCAGAAGAATTGGCTGCTTGGTTGGGGTGACAAGCGCAACCACCACTGAATCAACCAAACACAAATTCTTCATTTCAATTTCGTCCTTACTTCCCAAATGGAGGTCAAGATTTAAGATAGCAAGAATCAACCTCTGCCCTAAAAATGACCCAAACCCAAAAGAATGTAAAACCCTTACAGTCATTTGCTGCAATGATAGTTTCTACATTCGAGATCCAAGGTTCAGGAGTATAAGACCGTGCGCTGATATCAGCAATCTTTCATTCCCTTTAGGTTTCAAAAGGAAGGCAGGTGAATTTCCATTTGCACTTCCATTTTCTCCCTGGGTTCTTTAGCGTCAGATCAACATTCCAGAGCCCTTCAGGAAAAACAAAGCGATTAAAACGTAACCGAGAGACGCCGGTATTCCGAGAATCAGTATGAGAGGGAGCAAAGCGGGTAGGGGCTGGGCGAAACCAGTTTAAAACCAGCGACTTCAAAAGCTGACAACGACTTTGTTTTTACACGAAGGAGCCGCAGCAGGCGCTCCGCGCGCGGACTCCAGTCCTGGGCACACCCGCGAGGCTCCGAGAAAACGGACCAAGCCTGAAAACCGAAACCGGTCTCGGACACACAGACCACGCCCGCGGCCACAGGCGGATCTCGCGGGTGCATCCCGGCCGGGGCGCCGCGGGAGGAGGGGCGCAGGCCGAGGCCCCGCCCCGCCGGCCACGATTATAGCCGATGACTCAGGGCGGCGCTCCGCTTCCAACCCGCGCCGCCGCCAACTTCTCTGGATGGGACCAGAAGTTTCTAGCCGGCCAGTTGCTACCTCCCTTTATCTCCTCCTTTCCCCCTTGGCAGCGAGGAGGCTATTTCCAGACACTTCCACCCCTCTCGGGCCACGTCACCCCCTCCTTTAATTCATAAAGGTGCCCGGCGCCGGCTTCCCGGACACGTCGGCTGCTCGCACGGCTCTCGCTCCGGCCGCGGCCCGCGAGCGACTCAGCGCCTTGAGGCCCCACATCCCGTGACCCGGCACCCCGCGACACTGCGCCCCGCCGGCCTCCCCTCCGGGCCGACCCCGAGCCAGCATGAGCGCTGCCACCCACTCGCCAATGGTGCAGACGGCATCCGGCAACGGCGCCGGCGACCGCGACCCCCTGCCCCCCGGCTGGGAGATCAAGATCGACCCGCAGACCGGCTGGCCGTTCTTCGTGGATCACAACAGCCGCACCACGACGTGGAACGACCCACGCGTGCCCTCCGAGGGCCCTAAGGTGAGCCAGGCCCCCCTCTCGACGGCGAGCGGCGGGGCAGGGCGTCGGGGGCGGGGGGGGGGTGGCTGGACTGGGCCGGAATGCGGGGACGCGAGGCGCCGGGTGCCCGCAGCACCTCCGCGCCCCAGCCCTGGAGGTCGGTGAAGGCCACCTGGGGCGCACGGACCTCCGGTCGGCGCCAGCTTCCGAGGGTCGGCCTGTTGCGCCCTTACAAGCCCCCTTCTGGGGCCGCAGGAGGTTTCTGGGGGTCGACCCGGGAAGCGCGACCCGTGCGGTGGCGCCAGGTCCCGTACACCATCTCGATTCGAAGGGCCGAGGGCTGGGTGGCTGGAGCTGGCCTGGACTCCGCCAGGGACAGCCGGCCTGGTCAGCACCCGAGGCCCGGGCCAGGCCCTGTCGCAGCCGGGCTTCCCAAAGGGAGATCCTGGTTTCATTCCGCTGAGCACTCCTCGGCCGGCGCCAGGGGGGCATTGATAAGCTTGGGTGGTGGTCCCAGGAGTTTCACCTCCCACCATTCCACAACTTGGTTGAGGGGTACCTTGCTTTTACTATCCTGTCTCAGGCAGAGTGACTCAGGAGACTCACGTGAATGCATTCTTTTTTTGTTTCCATTTTATATTTGGAATTAAAATTGTATTGTTTGAAACTGTTTACAGTGGTAATCTCTTCTAGCATGACTTGTTAAAAACAAGATTCCCTTCTTCCAGGTTTCTGAACTACAGATGTGAGACTGCCTTATGGTTGGCCGTTGCCTGACCACACTGCCTCACACTGGCCGGAAAGAGAAAAAATTTTAAACGGCATGCATTCCCTTCCTTGTTATGGTATTAAAGCGTCTAGGATTTGTTTTTAATACACAAGTAACTGAGTAGTAATACTTTTGTGAATACAGCAGAAGTAGGCTTCATTTACATATATGTAAGGATATATACTTAACCCTTAGGAGCATGAGATTTGAAAGTAAAAAATGTGAAATTAGTCCACTAATTTTAAAAATTATAACTAATTGTGCAGTTATTGCAATTTTCTATAAATTTGAGCTTTTTCAAAAGGAAGTATACTTATAGGGTAGCTGTTCATGTTTTCTGGGCAAAATGAAAATAAAAGCGAGAAAGAGCCCCTGGCTGGGTAGCTTGGTTGGTTAGGGCATCCTCCTCATACGCCAAGATTGCGGGGTTCCATCCCAGGTTAGGATGCATAAAAGAAGCAGCTAATGAATCCATAAAAAAAAACAGAACAGTAAATCGATATCTCTTTCTCTCTCTCAAATCAATTTTTTAAAAAAAGCCGTATAAAACTAGTAAGTTATTTCTGAAGACATAAAAATTCACAAAATTAAAAACGGTTATTATTTTAGAAGATATTATCTACCTTCATATTTTTGAACTTTTTTCTTTAAAATGTTGATAAAACTCTGGTGCCGGGTCGTGAGACATTGAGCATTCAGCAACTTACATGTATAAGAAATTGATTATATATTTATTTCTGAAAATGAGTGCAAGCAGCTGTAGTTAGTGCAAAAGGCATAATTATACATTTGTGTGTGTCTGTTCAGTTCATTATTGGGTGAAACTAACGCTCATCCCAAGTCAGCCCTGTTACTGCAGTCTGTGTGGATGTAGATCTTTCGTGTGGTTAAAAAAAAAAAAACAATCCTTTTGAGGCTTTCTTCCTATGGAGTCAGGGACAGTCAGAAGCTGCTGGCACCTTTTGTTGTGAGTGAAGGTCAAGTTTGAACATATCTGCTGGGAGTGTGGTATACCACGAAGATTGCCAGCACTTTGTTTTCAGTACGAAACTCACCCAGCAAGTTGAGATCTCTGTGCCCATCCAGCGGGTGGGTGGGTTAGGTTGTGGTTTCATAAAGGCGGGGAGAAAAAAAAACAGGTTGAATTACTATTATTCTCAACAAATAGAAAATAAGAGCAACTAAATCAGAAACCTGACGCTGGAAAAGTTTACTTGAAAATTCAAGTCAGAATTTTAGATTGAAAGATCCTTAGAGCTCTTAGCTCAGCCTCTTTATTATACTGAGAAACTCAGGGAGGTTAAGTGTATTTCCAGAGGCCGCTCAGCTAGTACTAAGAGCAGAGAGAGAACCACACCCGAAAGTCCTAAGAAGAGGCCGTGTATCTGTTAAGGAGAAGGTAGAAGCATCTTGAATTTTTATGAAACCGTGAAATGTGTGTGCTGGAATACTGGATTATTTTTGTGTCCTCCCAGCCACCAAATATTGGGTGACTGATTTCTGTGCTGTGATTACTTGAATGGTGGTGGCTGGTTTTGTTTACTCAAGAAAAAGAATTCTTGTTACCAAATTAATTACTTGAGATTTGTCAGTACAGCACCAACACATAAGGCAGAAACAATGTTCAGTTCATTAGCTCTTTGGGCTTCATTGCTTTCAAACCTGTGCTTTGATATACATAGAATATCAGGGTGAGTAATTCAGTTTCACTTCTATGAATTACATCCTTCTCCAGACTAAATACAATGGAAAAAATCCTTCAGTATTACTTTATATCAGAAACTGAGAAATGCATAATGAGAAACGGAAGTGGCACAAAACACAGGGCTGTTTTGGAGGACCTGAGCTGAGAGGAACCTCCAAGCATCCGTATCTTCAAAGGGGATGCTGTCAATCAATAAAGGGCTATTCTTTGAGCAAGAAAAACAGAGAAAGCCCTCTTTGGGGGAAGACAGCTTCCATGTGTTTACAGTTTAATGGTGTTGCTAAAGAAATGGCTTTCAGCTCTGGCGGGTGTGGCTCAGTGGATTGAGCACTGGACTGTGAAGGAAAGGGTTGCCGGTTCGAATCCCAGTCAGGGCACATGTCTGGGTTGTGAGCCAGGTCCCCAGTTGGAGACTTGCAAGAGGCAAGCACACATTGATGTTTCATTCCCTCTCTTTCTCCCTCCCTTCCCCTCTCTCTAAAAATAAATAAATAAAATCTTAAAAAAAAAAAGATGTGGCTTTCATTTGGTCTTATACTCAGTCTTCTCACAGTGGATCCTCCCACATTCCCCAGAGGTGGTCAGCGTGACTCTTTATCTCCATTTTTATGGAGGGAGCAAGTGAAAGCAAGTGTCTTGCCCTTCAGTGCAGAGGTAGGACTGCTGGAGGCAAAGACCTTGGGCTTTATCCAGCTCCAGTCTGAGCGAACCTCCCTGCTTATAGTGTTCCTGGGTATCGATTTTCCGCACACACGGGCTTCCCACTAATCTCCTGGCAAGTTCCGACCAACCCAGGCCCTTCCCTGACAGAGGCCAGCGTTCCCTTGGAGGCAGGAGATGCACGTTGCCTTGTAGCCCCTCTTCTGGGCCCTCCTCGCTGAGTGAACAGAGGCCAGCCACCTTGGAGTAGGTCACTGTATTGCTACGTCACAACCCCCCCGGGACCTTCCTCTCTCCAGGAGCAGGGTTTTTCTAGCTCTCCAGCTCTTAGAGGTCACCAGCGTGGATTCTAGGCCTGGCAATCTCTCGGGAAGCCTTTTAAGAACACAGACTGCTGGCTGTGTCACCCTCTACCCCCGCCCCCTCGTCCCCTCCCCATGTTGAATCCGAATCGCTCAGAGTAGGGTCTGGAAATCTGTAACTCAGAAAAACCTCCCTGATGATTCTGAATCTGCTAGATTGGCATTTGGAGGCACTGAGTGGCGGTGATCTCATCTGAGGGGAGGGAGGGTGGCAGATCGTGACTTAGAGTACAGTACGCCTGCGTGTAGGCCCTGGCATCCCTCACCAGGCACCTGCTTGCCACCTGACCTGCAGACGCTCTGTCAGAACTTCCAGTTTCCTTGGTGAAACTCCCTAGTACCTGGCTTCTGGGAATGTGAATATGGGAGGTGGTGTGGGGAGCGATGGAGCCTGGCATGGTGGCAGGTCCCAGGACCCTCCTGTACCCCAGGAAGAAGCGAGCCAGTGTTTCCTTCCTGTCTTGCCCTCCCAGCGGAAGCTCGCCATAATAATTTGACAGAGTGTACTCAGGCCCTGTGAGAGAGAGGTAGAAACATCCTTTCAGAGGGAATTGGAAATGTTCTGAGCTAGGACTGAAGTAGAGACACTCATGTATTCTGCTTCAGGTTCAGCAGAGCCTCCTGGTTTTTCTTGAAGATGAGATCGTTTTGCTCTTTGAGGATAGATTGCAAGCTTTTGTGCTTCTTAGAAGGATCAGAGCAGCCAGGAAAGGGGTGGCCATTCTCTCCTTTGCGTGTCCAGCACATTGCAGTCACCAAGAAGCAAACTCCTTTGCGTCTGATGAACAGTGATTTGTTGGGGGGACGGGGGGTGGTATGATGTTTAAAGAGCATGGCTAGATGCCTTAGAAGTCCAACTCATCCAGGCCTTCCTTTTCGCTATCTAGAGAACAGTCTGTGTTTGGCTAATGCAA
Organism: Micronycteris hirsuta; assembly: GCA_004026765.1. Taxonomy (NCBI): domain Eukaryota; kingdom Metazoa; phylum Chordata; class Mammalia; order Chiroptera; family Phyllostomidae; genus Micronycteris; species Micronycteris hirsuta. The sequence goes on from PVJI01032854.1 coordinate 11,437, forward strand.
AGACAGAACGTAATTTGTCCCCTGTTCTGTCAAGTAGTTTTGCCCTTTACGCGGGGAGAGTCAGCACACAGCAGCTGGAGGTGTTTGACGTTAGCCAGGGTCGGGAAGGCTTAGCTGCTTGTTGCTGTTGGGGCTGGTGGTGAGTCAGAAAGCTTCATACCACCCATGAGTCTTGATTCTGCCCTCCTTTCTAGAATGACACACGGCTGCCTTATATAAACCACTCTACGTGTTTATTATTTCCTATTGATGGTTTTAAATGATCTATGTTTATCATCAAAAATAGGAAACCAGGAACAATCCAAACCTACTCTTTCTCGTTCACATTTTTGCTGGTTTAACATTGCTTTTAAGTATTTA
>PVJI01032855.1:0-11655 GCA_004026765.1 Micronycteris hirsuta
GTTCAACTATTTGCGTCCACCTATTTTCCAGTTTTGTTAACAATTTGATTACAAGCATTTTAAATTGCGCATCTGATAGGTTGACTATGTTGTCATCCATTAGTTGTAATTTGTTGTGGTCCTCCTTTTTGGCCATTTTCCTTCTTTTTATCTCGGTGCACTTGTCAGCTGGCAGATGCCTGCGACCTGGGTCTCTTTTGGATGACGTTGCCTCTGGGGGCGGGGTCTGGGAGGAAGCAATGGCGGCCTCCAATCACCGCGGGCTCCTGTCACTCCTCCTCTCCCCACCTCCCCACCGCCTCCTCTGCCAGACTTGGTTCTGCTGGCTCAGCCCTGGCCTCTCTCCGGCAGCGTCGCTGGCTTGTGGGATTCACCCGTTGTTTGGAGCCACGCCCTGTTCAGGCACTGGCAGCCTGAGTAGCGGCGCAATTCGCGGCGTGAGACCCTCCGTAAGCGCTGCTTCCTCCGCCCGTTTCTGCCCTGCTTACCGGCCTGGATGTTCGTCCTCTCCTACCTCCTGGGTGTCGGACTTCCCTTCAGTTCGATTCTGTCCATTCTGGTTGTTTAACTCTTTGCTTCTGCATTCATTGTTCAGACATTCTGGATGTGCAGGCAGTGAGTGCGACCACCTACGCTGCCATCTTGGCGGAACTCCTCAAGCTTTTTTTTTTTAAAAAGATTTATTTATTTATTTTTAGAGAGAGGGGAAGGGAGGGAGAAAGAGAGGGAGAGAAACAGCAATGTATGGTTGCCTCTCACGTGGCCCTCACTGGGGAGCTGGCCTGCAACCCAGGCATGTGCCCTGACTGGGAATCGAACCGGGACCCTCTGGTTCCCAGCCCGCGCTCAATCCACTGAGCTATACCAGCCAGGGCTCTTTCAACCTTTTAAGAAGGCATTTTGTTCCATTTTATCCACATATTTTTTAGTTTTCTTGAGTGGGAGTTCTGAGCCTAAGAAAACAGTCTGCCTGCTGTACACAGAGAAAATTCTGTACTTATTTAACTGTCTGTATTTTCATATAAACTATGACTGATCTGAGGCCTGAAATTGTGATTCATATTTCTATTCCTAATGCTTAAGAGTGCATCATATATAAAGTCCCTTGTTCTGATTCCATGATCACACAGCAATGTTCTGATTATTGTCTGGATACCCAGACAGAATACCTGAGGAAGATTAGTTGCTGACTAGTCAATATGAATCTTCTTGATGCTCTTGAAATATTTTTCTTTGTAAATTATTAAATTAGCATTATAATTTATATATTAATCTTTTGTGAATTCAGTTAGCATCAATCAGTCCCTCATGATAATAATCACCTCTGGATGCCCTAACAAAAACAAGCACAAAGATCTGCAAGCTAGGGACCAGACTGTGGACCATGGTGACCCTGTCTCACCTGGTTTCATAAATTTCTGTCTGAGTAATCTGAATCACTTCCACTACATTTTCAATATTCACAGTAGCAAACACATTGTGCATACAATATTATATTCTGTTCCCATTTAGCATCACAAACATATCTATGTTTCTAAGATCTTCAAAATAATAATTTTAATGGCTTAATTTCATCCATTAAGCAATGAACTATAACTGATCAAGCTCCACTGGAGCATATTTAGCTTGCTTCCAATTTTTCGCTATCATAAATAGTGAAACATAAGAAGTTATAGTAGATATTCATAGGATTGTAAGCCAAATATACCTTCAACCTTTTCCTCCACCTATTGGCTATTCTCTTGAAAACTATACACTCTTTCAAGGACATGAATACCAGCAATTGCTATGTGCCTACATGAACTTGATTCACAATTGATTGGTCCAGGAATGGAGACCAGATCCAAGACCAAGTAATGAGTCCTTACCCTGGGACTTTTTTTGTTTAACTTGGGATTTAAACAACTATCAGGCATTTCTTCCCTAGTGGTTAAAGCTGAGAGACGTAGTAGCTGTTGGAGGTCAGGTGTCCCAACGTGTAGAAAAAGCCAAACAACACTCAAGAGAAGATAGAAGACACATGAAGAGAGAAGTCAAAATAAGAGATGGAGCAGCTTGAAACTATGAGTTCCTAGTTCCAACTGCTCAGAGGCAAGCTCAACTGCAAACCTGTTCTTCCTATTGCTATTCATCCTTCCTTGGAGTCCATGAACCAAAATAGTCCCCCCCTTTTGCTTAAATTAGTTTCAGCTGGATTTCTGTCATTTGTAGCTAAGTCTTAACTGATAGAAACAGTAATTATATTAATCATTTCAACTGAAGTATGGTCTCAGACCTAAGTTCAAATTCCAGATCTAATCACTATGTCAAAGTCACAACCTCTAAGAGTCAGTTGCCTTAAATATCATTTTAACAATGTGATAATTTGATATGAATGTACACTGTGGAAGTATTCTCCCCATCAAGTTAGTTCACACATCCATCACCTCACATATTTACCTTTGGGGGGCAGAGGGAGGTAAACATTTAAGTTTTACTCTTTTAGCTATTTTCAATTATAGCACATAGTGGTATCAAGCAGTCACCATATTATACATTATATACTCTGACCTTATTCATCTATAGTTTAAACTTTGTGCCCTTTTAACAATCCCCTACTTCTCCTCTCCCCTGGCAACCATTTTTCTACTCTCTGTTTCTATGTGTGATGATATCATGTAGTATTAGTCTTTGTCCTATTCACTTAGCATAATGCCCTCTAGGTTCATCCATGTTGACACAAACAATAGAATTTCCTTCTTTTTAAGGCTGAATAATAGCTTTATGTATATCTATATCACATTTTCTTGATTCATTCATCCAATGATGGACACATGAAGACTTTTTCCATAGCCTGGCTACTGTAAATGCTGCAATGAACATTGGAGTACAGATATCTCCCCAAGAGAATGGCTTCATTTCCTTTGGATATATACCCAGAAGTGGAACTGCTGGATCATATAGTAGTTCTACTCCATATCCTCACCAACACTTGCTATTTCCCGTCTTTTTGATAATAGCCATACTAACAGGTGTGAAGTGACACCTCATTTGGTTTTGATTTGCATTTCCCTGACAATTAGTGATGTTGAACACCTTGGACAACTGTATGTCTTCTTTAAAAAAATGTCTATTCAGGACCTTTGCCCACTTTTAAATCAGGTTGTTTTTTTTTCTTTTTCTGTCATTGAGTTGTATGAGTTCTTTATGTATTTTGGATATTAACCCCTTATTGAATATATAGTTTGCAAATATTTTCTTCCATTCCATAGGCTGCCTTACATTTTGCTGATGGTTTTTCTTTTGCTGAGCAGATGCTTATTAGTTTGGTATAGTCTCACTTGTTTATTTTTACTTTTGGCGTCAAAACTAAATCACCACCAGCCCTGGCTGGTGTCACTCAGTGGACTGACCGCCAGCCCACGAACCAAAGGGTCGCCAGTTTGATTCCAAATCAGGGCACATGCCTCGGTTGTGTGCCAGGTCCCTAGTGAGGGGTGCGCCAGAGGCACCCACACACTGATGTTTCTCTCCCTCTCTTCCCCTCTGTCTAAAAATAAATAAATAAAATCTTTAATCAAGCAATCAATCACCACTAAAACCAATGTCAAGGAATTTACACCCTATGTTTTCATCACAGAATTTTATGGTTGTAGGTCTTATGTTCAAGACTTCAATCTATTCTGAGTTAATTTTTATGTACGAGTAAGGTAGGGGTCCAGTTTTATTCTTTTGTAAGTGAATATCCAGTTTTCCTAACACCATTTATTAATCTGTTTGTCTGTTTTTATGCCAACACTATACTGTTTTGATATAACTTTGTAATACAGTTTGAAATCAGGGAGTTTGATACCTCCAGCTTAGCTTTTCTTTCTCAAGATTGCTTTGACTATTTGAAGTCTTTTGGTAGTTCCATATAAATTTTTGGGTAGTTTTTTCTTTTATTACTTTTTTCTATTTCTGTGGAAAATGCCAATGAAATATTGATATGAATTGTACTGAATATTTCAATTCTTCCCTTCCAATTTGGGTGCCTTTTATTTCTTTTTCTTTCCTAATTGTTCTGGCTAGAACTTACAATACCAGGTTGACTAAAAGTGGTGAGAGTGGGAATCCTTTACTTGTTCCTCATCTTAGGTGAGTCCAACTGTAGGAATTTCATACATGGCCTTTATTATTTTGAGGTATGTCAACTGCTTTATTTTAAAAAAATAGATAAAACTACTTATACATTATGGAGGTACTTGGCATGTTAGTTATAAAAATATAGTAGCTCTTCAACAAATATTAATAAGCATCTACAATATGTCACACAATATACTTAGTGCATTTTCCTGCATCAAGCGCCTATTTGAGAGAGGAAAAGGGAAACTGGCATACAGAATTCTTCCGATAAATTTCAGAAGTAGACCTACCAGGTCAAAGTGGAGGAACACAAACATGTTTCTGACTCTTGATATTTACTGCCAAACTGGCATGTGAACATATTACTATCACCAGACTTTTCTCCATTAACTTCTCTAGCATTAGAATTTTAAAAACCTTTTATGTGTTAAAAAATAATTTTGTTTTATTTACATGTGATTGCTAACAAGATTGGCTTAAAAATAGAATTTTACTGTTTCATATTTTCCATTCTCTTATGAAACTTACTGCCCCCATAGACAATTTTTTAAAAATCAAAAACATAAAAATTCATTTTCTACTCTATTTATTGAATAATTATTATGTTCAAGTTTTTTACAGATACATAGACTAATAATTCAAAGTTACTTTGCTTAAATAATTCATAATGTATTGGGGGATACCCCATCTTAATATTTAAGGAAAGTAATATTAGCAACAGTAGCTAACTTGTATTGAGTATTACATATTTGATATACATTAGGTGATTCCTTACAATATAACTTTTGAGGCAGGCACTATATTATACCGAGAAAACCGAAGCACAGGGAGATTAAAAAAGATGCTCATAGTTAGGAAGTAGGAAAGCCAGGATTTGCAAATAGTCTGACTTGAGAGCCTGCATTTTTTACTTCAGTACACAGTATTATACTATAAACTAACATTTGGTGAAAGTCTATCATTAAGTAATTATTCACTCACTCATTATTTTTTTTTAAGATTTTATTTTTATTTATTTTTAGAGAGAGGGGAAGGGAGGGAGGGGGAAGGGAGGGAGAAAGAGAGGGAGAGAAACAGCAATGTATGGTTGCCTCTCACATGGCCCTCATGGGGACCTGGCCCACAACCCAGGCATGTGCCCTGACTGGGAATTGAACTGGGACCCTCTGATTCCCAGCCCGCGCTCAATCCACTGAGCTACACCAGCCAGGGCTCACTTACTCATTATTTTAAGAAGTATTCAGCCCTGGCTGGTGTAGCTCAGTGGATTGAGTGCTGGCCTGCAAACCAAAGAGTCACTGGTTTGATTCCCAGTCACGGCACATGCCTGCGTTGTGGGCCAGGTTCCCAGTTGGGGGCACTCAAGAGGCAACCACATATTGATGCTGCTCTTCTTCTCCCTCCCTTCCCCTCTCTCTAAAAATAAATAAAATTAAAAACAAACAAACACACAAATATTTAGATTGTCTCTAAATGTCAAGCATTTTTCAGGTTCAAGTGAGCCTGCTTGCCCCCAACTGAGGACCTAGACTGCAACCCAGGAATGTGCCCTGGCTGGGAATTAAACCAGTGACCTTTCTGTTCCTAGTCTTTAATAATAATAATGAAGACCTGGTCCTTAGGAAAGTTTTATGGGAGGGGTGGGAAGCAGATTATATTGTATTTCTTTTTTGCCAATCAGGTAAGTAGTAAGTGAAAGGAAGAAAAATAAAATAGGTTAAGGGGATAGAATATTTGTGGGGTTGGGGATGGAGAAAAAGAGACTAGGTAGCCATTTAGATAGATTTGTCAAAGAAGGCCTCTTTGAAAGGGTAACAAGTAGACAGAAAACAAAAGGAAGTGAGAAAGCAAGTCATGTAGATATCTGGAAGAGCATTCCAGGCAGAGGAAAAAAACAGGTGTAAAGGAAAAAGCATAAGTTTACTTGGTGTTTGATGAACAGCAAAGAGAGCAGAGTGAACAAGAGAGAGAACAGTAGGATATGACATCAGAGAGACAATGGCAGATCAGAGCATATAATATTTGTAAGCCATGATGAGGTCTTTGTGTTTTATTCTGAGACACGAGAAACCACCAAAAGGTTCTGAGTCGAGATGCATTATGATCTGACTTAAAATTTTTTAAAAATGATCACCTTGGTATGAAAAATTATATGTGGGGTTCAAGCAGAGAGACTAATTAGTAGGCTGACTGCGCAGGGAAAGGACAATGTTGACTGGGGCAGGGATGGTAGTAACTAGGGGAATGTTGTTGATGTGGAAAACATGAGAAAGTACACCTAATGGGAACTGCTAATAAATTGGGTGTGGGGTATGAGAGAAAAAAAACACTCAAGGTATATTGGTCTAAGCAACTGAAAGAATGAAATGGCATTTACTGAGATAGGAAAGACTCAGTAAGTGATAGTAGAAAGTTTAGAGAGAAATTCAAGAGGATTTTTAGGATTCTTCAAGTCTGTGGTCTCTATACAAGTAGGTGTCTAGCAGGTAGTTAGATGGTATGGAGTTCAAAGGAAAGATCCAGGCTGGAGATGTAAACATGAGTATCTTCAATTTATTAGTGGCATTTGAAACCACAGGAATAGAGATTACCCAGACTGTGGTAGGATTACAGAGGAATATTAACCCTGGGACACCCTCACTCTGGAGATTGGGGAGATAAAGCGGAAACAGCAAAGGAGGAAGAGGAAAAAGTGATAGCCAATAAGGATGTTGGAGGACCTGGAGTGAGTGATACCCATGAAGCCAAGTGGAAAGAGGGTTGAAAGAAGAAACTTAATCAAATGCAACTGAAAAGTCAAATAAAATAAAATGAAGATGTGGAAATTAACTATTGAGTTGTACAATTTCAGTGAAGTAGTGGAGACAAAAATCTGACTGGAATAAGTTCAAAAAGAATGTCCTAAATCTGATCAAGCCTTTAGATTCCAGCAGTTTACGGAAGATTCAGAGGAACATGTTAAATTACACCACGAAGACGGAACCAGCACAATCCAGACTGAGAAAAACTAAAAGGAAAAATAATCATATGTTGGAGGGTAAAAAAAGAGAAAATTTACAGATTAAGATACTTAAAAGATGTATCAGCCCTGACTGGTGTGGCTCAGTGGATGGAATGTGATCCCACAAACTGAAAGGTCGCTGGTTCCATTACCAAGCCTGGGTTGCGGGCCAGGTCCGAGGCTGGGGGCCGGGAGCGTGCATGAGCCAGCTGATAGATGTTTCTTTTGCACATCGATGTTTCTCTCCCTCCCTTTCTCCATCCCTTCTCCTCACTCTAAAAATAAATAAATAAAATCTTTAAAAAAATACCTATCAGTCAATCACAATGTGTGGAACTTATATGGATCTTGATTCAAAAATGAAATGAATGAATGAATAAATGAATGGCAAACTGTTAAAACAAACATAATACCCGAGACAAGTAGATATTTGAACACTGACTTGATACTTGATAAAAAACACTATTATTATTATTTTGATGTGATAATGGTACTGTTGCTTAAAGAATCTATACCTTTTATACATATACTTAGTAGATATTTATCAATGAAATAATGTTATGTCTAAAATATGCTTCAAAAAATAGAGTAGTGGGGAGAGTAGAAGGGGCACAATTGGACATGGGTTAGTAATTGTTGGGTTTAGGTGATAGGTACATGGGAATTTATTATACATGCTCAATTCTCTATAATAAATAAATTGTCTTAAAAAATAAGAAGAGAAGTGCCATTTCCTTTGCACACTTAATCTCTTTTTACCATCCCATGTACAGCTACGGAAGATAAAATGCACTGCCCAAAATCATGGTTAGTTTTTTTTTTTTTTAATTTTATTTTTATTTATTTTTAGAGAGAGGGGAAGGGAGGGAGAAAGAGAGGGAGAGAAACAGCAATGTATGGTTGCCTCTCACGTGGCCCTCACGGGGACCTGGCCCGCAACCCAGGCATGTGCCCTGACTGGGAATCGAACCGGACCGCTTGGTTCCCAGCCCGCGCTCAATCCACTGTGCTACACCAGCCAGGGCCAGTTTTTTTTTAATAGACTATTCTTTAGAGCAGTTTTGGGTTCACATCAAAATTAAGCAGAAGGTAGAGATCGCCCATATGCCTCCCGTCCCCACATAAGCACAGCTTCCCCCACTACCCACATCCTGGCATCAGAGTAGTACATTTGTTATAATAGATAAACCTAAAATGACACATTATCATCAAGTCACAGATAAGTGGAGAGTCAGGATCTGTCTCTAAAACCCGTGCTTTTTACACTATTATCACACTGTCATTTTTCTCCATTATCATTATTTTGCCTGGTGCTTTTTATACAAACTGGCAAAAACCAAAATTCTGCTTCATGAATAAGCAATGTAACTGTAAGACAGTAAGAACTCTACTGTTATTAGCTATAAAATAATAAGGTTTAAGTGTCCAAATATATTGTAATATAAATTAATGAAAGACACAATTCTGTCAATACAAATTACACTCCTAGTGAAACATACTTTCTTTATTTAACAAATACACATATTGTCCACTATAGTTGAAAATGTAATTACATAGAAATACAAAGCACTATCTGGAATATATCTCCACTTCAAACTTTTCTTTCAGTAACTATAGTTAAGTGTTGGATAATATCAATTAACCATATTAAACTTCAAACATAAAACCATACATTTTCAAAGCATGAGTGTATGTTGTTCACTGACCTAATGACCTACTGGGTACTAGTTGTTGAGTCCAAAGAGAAATAATAGCCTAAAGCAAACATAACTAATGAAAAATAAGCAGTGAATAAATCAGAATCTACTACAGTGTTACTACAGCCTAGTACCAAATCATGGGTTTTCACTAGGAACTTTTGCTTCAATATTCATGGAATACTGTGTTTCAACAATTCTTCTAGGAATTTACCTTAAAGCAGTCACTGGACCACTATACAAAGATGTATATACTAGGATGCTTACCAAAGTTTTATTCATAATTTTGAAAACTGGAAAAAACCTAAACCACCAGCACTTAAATTTATGTATTATTTATGTAAATAATAAACAATAATTATTTATTTGTATTATTTATTTACATAAATTAGGTGTTGCATTGTTTACATATTTATTTACATATATTCTGTACTGTATTATTTATTTACATAAATTTAAGTGCTATATACTTGGTAAACATTATTATATTGTTATACAGAAGTAGGTATTAATATGGAAAAGTGTCCATGATACATTACTGAATAGAAAAAGCAGGTTAAAAACAATGACTATGATGGATGGACAGACAGACATGTTTGTTTAGGAAGATAATACAATAAAAAATTAACAATTTTAGATGGAGGATAGGTTCATATTTTCACTTTCTATTTTAGACTTTCCTATATTGTTTTAAATTATAAACATGCATTTTTATAATCAGAAAAAATTCCATTTTTGTTTTGGAAAAAGAAATATATTGTGTTGACCTCAAAATATGATATAATAAAATGTTTCTGTTTACTAAACCCACAAAACTAACTAGTAAATATCAGCATAAGATTTTAGTAATTACCTACCTAATAATTCTACTTATTCATTCAATAGACCTGTACAAACAGAATGTACTTATTATCATATTATATATACTACAATTACCACAGCTAAATAATCACTCAGAGATCATTCAGCCCGTTGATGGTTAAATTTCTCAGATGGCAGTCTGGGGAACAATTTCTAAAACGCATTTTTCCCCTTGAAAACAAGAAGGGACATTATCCAAGTAGCCCCTGTGCTATGGCAATGCCTTGAGATTTATTTTGCAATTAACAAAATTTTAATTGTTTGCTAGGTAGCTTTTGAAAAACTCTGAGTACTCAAGCAAAAATTTTAGAATTTTTTTTGGTAATTTTAGAGTAATGCCACAAATAGAGATCAAGTCCTAATCTAGAAGCCAGAAGTTTCTTTAAAAAAGAAATTCACAGGCCTGGTTGGTGTGGCTCAGTGGATTGAGCGCCGGCCCGTGAACTGAAAGGTCACTGGTTCAATTCCCAGTCAGGGCACCTGCCTGAGGTGCAGGCCATGTCCCTGGTTGGGGCCATGTGAGGAGCAACAACACATTGATGTTTCTCTCTCTCTCTCTCTACCCCCCTCCCTTCCCCTCTCTAAAAATAAATAAATAAATAAAAAAGAAATTCACTGCTAAGGTATAAACCCACTTTGTAATCTATTCTCTAACGATTTTTAAAATTCAGAGATACGCTAATGAAGTGCTGTTGTTAGATTATAAGTCACTTAAAATATCAAGTATTGGTAATGACTCAAAAGTAGTGTTATGTAAGCCTACAATTGAGAACATTTTCTTGCAAATTCTTCCACAAATGAAAATTAAAAAAATATCCCTACCTATACTCTATCGCTAATCTTCTGAGTTCTCAAGAACTTAGCAATTTAGAAACAATGTAGTAAAAAACTGGCTGATATAAATCTGGCTGATATAAAAATTGCCTGAAAAGAATTTTTCCAGATTATTTCATTAAACTGACCTTCCAGAATAATACAAATAATTTTTATTGCAATCAAACCCCCAAAAGCCTACATTTAAGATACAGGAGCAAGCACAGGTTGCATGACAAAGTTTAGCTAAATTTCAAGTTATTTTTTTCCCAAGTAATGTGTAGCCAAAGAAAAGTCATTAATATTAACAGACAATGACAGAAAACTACAGGAACTCCAAATACAAAAAGGCTGTTCATATATCCTAACAGTATAACCACTATGGTTGAAAAACCACACAATATTCTTTCTCACATATTTTGTTACTGAGCCAAGAATGAGGGTCTATCTATTAAGTATCCTAGATAACTGAAATAGAAGTAGGAATCTCTGGTGAAGACTGCTCATCCCAACAAAACTGAGAGTACACAGGTTTGGAAAGGACAGTGTTCTTAATAAAATATCTTTTTAGTTGTACCTGCATGAAAAGAGAACTATCATGTGACTTTTTTTCTCCTTATCCATTAAAAAAAGAAAAGAAAAAAAAATTAAATTATTTAAGATCCCACTTTTAGGTATTAGAAGAAAATATTTTCTAAGATTAACAAAATATTTAATTCATCTTTCAGGTAGACCCTCACATATTTTAAGACCAGAAACCAATGTGAAAAAAGATGGTTGTGATATAAAGCAACATAGTATTCAACTAGAATCTAACAGCTTATGACAATTTGGCAAGAATTCTACTCTGAGCTAGGGTTTTCCCATGTACAACAGAGAATTCTTGCGGGAAATGTCCCCTTCACTGGGCCCTAGACTTCTTTGCATATTATCAGGCACACTTTGCACACTTATGGAATCAAATGAGTACAATGTTCTCAATGGGAAAAGTAAGTATAAATTTATTCTAAAATACCAACTTATTACATAAAATTTTCCAGAAGAGCAAAAGGAAGTAGTATTTTTTTAACTATATTTTATTGATTATGTTGTTACAGTTGTCCCACTTCCCCCCCTTCTTGCCCCCACCCCCTTACCCCCCCTTTCCCCTCCCTTTAGTTTTGTCCATAGGTCATACAC
>PVJI01032856.1:0-11729 GCA_004026765.1 Micronycteris hirsuta
GGTGGGCTCTGGCCTGTGTGGAGGCGGGGCTGGGGAGGGGGAAGGAGGGCCCAGGGAGGTGATGCTGGGTGGGCAGGGGTCCCTAACACAGGCCTTGAGGTCCCTGTTAAGGTGGCAGTGGGTGGATTTCATCTCAAGTAAACTGAGGTGCTGTTGCAGGGGTTTAGGGGGCAGTGTCGCCATCTGACTGACTCTAGAAGCATCTCTCTGGCTGTGGTGAGAGGGCTGGACCATGGCTGGGGGTGCAGGAGGCCAGGAGACAGTGAGGCTACGGTCACCAAAGAGGGCCAGGGTGGCTGGAAGGTAGTGAAAAGTAGCCAAAGCCCTGTAGATGGGGGAGGCAGGATGGCTCTCCAGATTGGGTGGGAGCGACAAGGGGAGGAAGCAGGGGCCTCTAGGGGGAGGCTGAGCCAACGAGTGGGTGAGGCCCATGGGCAGAGTTGTTGTGGGGCGGGAGAAGAATTTGAGGGATTGCTCATCTGCTTCTGCCACTGCACATATGTGAGGCCCAATGAGACCCCGTGTGGCCAAGTCGGGTGGGCAGCTGGGTCCCGGAGTCTGGAGTCCAGAGGAGTGGCCTGTGTGGCTGGTCTTTGAGTCCGTGGAGCAGGTGGGATTCTCTGGGAAGATGCAGGCATCGCAGAGGAAAGGCTGTGAGGACTGGCCTCCCCCGCGGAGGGGCTGGGAAGGAGGGTGAGACTCTGGGAGGCTGGGGACATGATGTTGAGGGAACTCGGGGTGTCCTGGGGACGTAGAGAAGGAAAGTGTCCCTCCAGGCTCACTCTTTTGGCCATTATCCATGCAGCAGCTGGGCGGGGGTGGGGGTCTCACTAAAACACAAATCTGACCTCATTCACTCTTGGCTGAGAGACTTTCCTTCGCTTCCCATTGTCTTCAGGGGGAAGCCCGAGTCCTCAGCCACAGACCGGGGCCCCTCATTAGCCACTAACTCATCTACCAACCTCGCAGACACCCCCGGTGCACATCCCAGTGCCCCCATCTCCCCGCACATGCTCTGTGCCAGCATGCACCGCAGGGTTTTTACCTCCCTGCCTTCCTGGCTTTGCTCTTGCCATTCCACCTGGAGGGCCTCTTCCTCTGCCCTAAGCCCAGTCAACTCCTGACTGCCCCACGAGCCTCGCCCGTGGTCCTTCCCTGCCGGGGGGGGGGGGGGCACCAGCACGGAAGCTCCTGCAGCACTGGGGCCTGCTGTGATTGTGGTGCCCCTGCTGTGGATCCTGTTGTTTGCTGGAGTGTTCCCCCGTGTCGCTTTCCCTCTCCACCAAGGATGAGAGCAGGACCATGTCTGGGACATTTCTGTGCTCCCTGTCCTGGCACGGCAGCCACAAGGTGTGTGTGTGAGATACATTTGCGTCAGAAATGGAAAAAGTACCATTATACCCATTTCTCAGAGTAGGAAACCAAGGCCCACAGATGTGTGATTTATACCCACAGTAACAGAACCTCTGATTTGGTCTCCTAGTGGCTCAAAAGCAAATTGAATGGAATGGAACTTTAGACTCTGCATATCGATCTCTTTGGTGCCACATGGAACCCTAAAAGGCAGTTTCTGTCGCTGATCCAATAAACAAGCCATTTCTGAGCAGAGTGAGAGAAAGGCAGTGCCCCTGCCTTTCTTGGGACTCTCCAGTGTCCCGAGACAGGAAAGGCCTTCCCTGGTTTTTAGCCACTGAGAGCCCTTGACTGGCACACCAGGGCGTGTTGCCTGGTTCCTTTCACGCGGGCCTGCGAATGCCAAGGCCAGACATCACATGTGGAGGCTGGGAAGTTGGACAGCACTGGCCCCCATGTCCCAATCTGGCCGGACATCCCCTCTGAGACCTCAGCTCCCCCAGTGGGCTGCAGAGGCTCTGGGCCCCAGGCCAGCGCAGTGCCCAGCTGACAGTCCTGCTGGCCCGCGGGCTCAGAGCCGGGGCTTCGGGGACAAGGCTGGGCATTGGGGAACAGGGGCCAGGCTGCTGGACCGGTCCCCCCATCAGACAGCTGTGTCTGGGTCCTGCTCTGCAGCCTCCGTGAGGGCTGGGTGGTCCTGGGCCCTCAGAGCAACCACACACACTCACACACACACACACTCTCACACACACACTCACACACTCACACACTCACAGGTGGAGGGAAGCAGGTTTCCTTACTCTCCTGCCCCCGATAGCTCGGGGCTGCTTTCTGGGCCGTCATTGGGGGCCCTGACCAGGAGTCCAATGCAAACCAGCTCAAGCTGCCGAGTCTCAGGGTAAATATTTGTTCGGAGGCAGAAATAGCTCCTCAGTCAGGCTCTTTTTGGTGGTGAAGCTGTTTCGGAGGAGGGAGCAGGGTCACTGCACCTGGGCCCAAGTCCTCCTGGGCGGCAGCACACATGGCCTGTGTGCCCGCAGGTTCTCCATCTGCCAGGTGACACTTGCCTTAGCAGCTCTGAGGGTGGAAGTGCTCCCAGAATAACGGTGTTGGACCCCCGGGGCCGACCTAGAAGCCTAGGCTTTTCCAGTTGGTCCACGAACACTAGCTGGGTCACAGGAGGGGGAGACAGACGGTAAACAGCGAAGGTGGCCAAGCCATGATCAGGGACATTATGGAAGCACAGAGAGGAGGGAGGAGTGGAGGGGACCCCGGAGGGACGGTGCTCCAGGGGCCTCAGGCAGAGGGACCCGCCACCAGGTGCATTGTGTGCTGGGGACCAGCAGGGGCCTCAGGTCTGAGGGGAGTGGGTGTGGCAGGGAGCAGGCAGGTACCCAGGCTGTGCCCTAAGGGCCTCAGGGCAGAGCAGGGAAGGGGTCAAGTAGGGTCAAGTAGGGCTGCAGGTCCATGGAACAGGGGAGGGGCCAGCGGCTGGAGACCCGGGGCAGATGGGAGCTGGGCGCAGGGCTGGGTGGGCCCGGGAGAAGTCCTTGGTGCTCATACCTCTGCCTGCCACCCCGTCCCTGGCCAGGTGCACCTGATGAAGCCAGATGCAGTCCCCAAGGCGTGCTGCGCACCCACCAAGCTGAGCGCCACCTCCGTGCTCTACTATGACAGCAGCAACAACGTCATCCTGCGCAAACACCGCAACATGGTGGTCAAGGCCTGTGGCTGCCACTGAGGCCCCACCCCTGCCACTGCAGCTCCTCCCACCAGGACCAGCCCCTCTCCAGAGGCTGAGACCCTCAAACCCAGCCAGACCACAGACTGGACTGGCACAGAGAGTCCTCAGAGATCCACATGTCGGTGCCCTTCCCTCCTTCCCCCCCAGGCTGGATCCTTTCAGGCCCATCTGCCCCCTCCCCTGCCTGAGGTTGTGATAGATTCTGGCCTCCAGTCCCCATGGTCTCAGTCATCAAGCTGGATTCTGCCCCAGCCCTTGCCCCCAGTGGCATGTGCTGACTTTGGGGTTGGCACAAAGGTCCTGTCCGAGGACCTGCCCTTGCTCATTGCTGGCCCAGGCTGTGGACAGATGTGGAATGACCTGAGGGGCCCCTGGAGCCTGAGGTGGCCACCTCAGGCCCTCTGCTCTCCATTACAGCGTTGGGGATACGTAGACAGGTCTGGCCCACCTCTGGTTGCCTATTCTTCTCAGGGGCAGACCTAGGCATTGCCAGGCACTTCTGTTAAAGAGCAGGGACTTGCCCTCCGTGTTCCATATTTGCTGATCTGAATTACCAAACTGCTAGCCACGGGGAGGCAGGTGGGAAACTCCAGAAAGAGCTGAATGAATGACGTGGTGTAGGGCTACGGCCAATGGCATTTATCTTCTGTCTTCCTGTCCTTGATCTGTTTGCTTTCTGGGGAAGACGTGCGATGCATTGACATTTTGCCTTTGGGGAAACAAAAAATCTTCGGGGCTGTACCAACCCATGTGTCTGTCACCACGCTGAACCATGGGGCATTCATCTCTGTGGGAGAGTGATCTTTTTACTGAGCCAAGAATACATTGGGTGGGCCAGGATGACAGTGCCCAGCACCGATGACATAATTTTCCTTTCCCCTCTACATGGCAGACATCAACAATCAGTCTTGATATTTGTACTTCCAAATCTGATAGAACTGCAGCGTGATCAGCACGAGCTCCAGGCAGCTGCTGCTAGCACATTAGGGCTGGCATTAGAAGTAAAGACTCTTTGCTGTCTCCTGCTAAGGAGCAATCCAGTCTACCCAGAGCAATGTGTCTGCGACACTGGGCAGCCTGTGGCCTGGTGTGGGGCCAGGGCGGGGACTTGTCAGCACCTGTTGTGTCCATAAGTTGTCGAAAACAGGCTGGTCACCAAAGTCTGCGTCATCCCCTGTGCCCAGGAGCCCCATCCTGTTTTTTTGGCTCCTGTGAGCCAAAGAAAAGGCCCCTGTCCCGGGGGAGTGACAGGCAGTAATTAGGATGAGCTGGGTGGGGAGGTTCCCGGAAACCACTGTTCTCCTTGGAGCAGCAGAGGCAGTTGGAGTGTTTATTTGATTTCTGACTTGCTAAACCTGTAATTTACCTGCTGGAGCAGACAGAGTCCAGCTGCCCGAACCCTGAAATACTGTGTCATTAATAGCAGACCCTGGGCCCACCCCGACCCACAGGCACGGCCCACAGAGGCAGAACGACCCGTGTGTGCAAGGACATGCATCCCCGGGGTTCACTCTGCACTGAGGACAGGCTCTGGGAGAGCGGGCCTGCAGCAGGCGGGGCTGGAGGCTGGGCCATGCTGCAGGACAGCGGCCTCCACACCTGGGGCTGGGAGGGATGCTGGGGGCAAGTGCAGAGGAAGACACCCTTCCGCGGGGCCATCTCTCCATCAGTGTTGGGATTTAAGCTTTGGCCTAGATGTCGGGAGAACCGACTTGTAGGTGGCTTCCTCTTGCGGGCCCCACTTCCTATCTTTAACATGAAGGCAGGGCACTTCCTGATCTCCAATGGGCCCTCAGCCAAGGAATCAGCATCTGAGCAGAGCCCAGATGCCGCCTCATAACCCTGAACACGGAGCCCTGGAGGACATCACAAATCCAAGTCACGAACCAGGTGGCTGTCACAGATTGGCAGACATGGAACCTACTTGCCATTCTAGTACTCATGTAACAGTTCTGTCTTCCCAACATCAAGGATTGTCTTTTAAGTGACTGCAAATTTAAAATTAGCCCATTCTTTTGACAGCTAAATTTTTACTTCCCCTGGCATCTCTTTCATGCCCAGAAATGGCCTGGCATAGACGGGTGCACCAGAAACGTCCGTCAGATTACTCAAAGGTTTGTAGGTATGACATACACCTTCCCCACCAACCGGGCTGTGCACAGCAGGAATGAATAGGAGTTGCAGAACAATCGAAAAACAGTAAGTCATTGCGTACCGCCCTGGCCACCAGACGTCCAGCAACTTCTGAGATCTAGTCACCAAGTGAAATCAAACAGAAAAAACCCTGAGCGGTGAAATAATTGTGGACACAAAGCCCATGCATTGTATCCCATGAGGTATCTTATTTGCTGAGCCAAGGGTGACAGCTCCAGTGGGTGGCCCAGGCTGGCAGGTACGCAGCACAGAAGCCACTATTTCCCTTTCTCTTACTCGGGACATGGCTTGTTTATCTAGTCACACCAGACCAGAAGGATAAATAAGCGTGGTCAGTGCACACCCACTGACAGCAACAAAAAGTCACTGACAGTTGACAGGAAGGGAGGGCACATGGAAAAACAGGCTATGGAGCAATGCACGTCAGCCTTGATATTTGCAGTGCAATCTTGGCCTCAAGATCAAGCTGTCTTCTAACTAAGGTAGGGAAGTCACAGGTTCTGGAAACATCCCTAAGAAATAGGGAAGAGGCAGCACAGCAGGAGTATGGATTTGGGAGCCAAATAGATCTGATTCCTGGTTCTTCCTCTGCAGAGCAGGATATGGGCTCTTTCCTTCCAGGCTGTTCTAGGAGTCAGTTGTGTACGTAAACATTTAGGACAATGTCTGGCTTATAAATGCTTAACAACTGGTACCTGCTGGTACTATTACAAATGAATTGTCTATTTCTGTGCCCCTTCCACGCTTGTCCACTAAACCTCCCCCCAGCATGTGTCCTACAGGCGATGGTGTATTTATTTCAGAGCTGGGCTTCTAAAGTATCTACACACTGCAATCGTTTGGGGGCAGGACTTGAATTTTCACCTGCTTGGAAGGCCTGAGGAAGTGCCCAGCTTTGCCAGCTATGGCGGGGGCTGTGCAACTTCAGTGATCTCCGACACGGATCCCACTCTCCTGTAGAGGGCGCTCAGTACTCAACAAGTGCCTCAGCAATTTTCTTTTATGTATGTACCACGTCTTAAATTTTTTTTATTTATTGATTTTAGAGGAAAAGAGAGAGAGAAAGAAACATTGATTTGATGTTCCATTTATTTATGCATTCATTGGTGGATTCCTGTGTGGGCCCTGACCAGGGAAGAAACCTGCAACCTTGGCACATCCGGACGATGCTCTAATCGACTGAGCTATCCGGCCACGGCCCCTAAGCAGTTAGAACAGGGGATGGTCTTTCTCAGGTTTTCCTACTAATGCACAGGCCTTGTGCAAACACTTAACCCTTTTTTAAAAATGTGTTTTTCTCTTTCTATAAAAATAATGCAGTTTTGGAAAGAAGTTTAAAACAAATGAAAAAAATACAATTCAACTCACCATAGTCCTATGACTCAGATAAACACTTAATATTTTGTGAATTTATTTCTAGTTGTTTTCTCTTAGGATAAACATATAGAGGTTCACATACTATAGGTAGGTATTTTTACAAGATTGGTATCATATTGTATTAAACTACTTCAAGATACGCTTTTCCCACTTTCTTATATGGTGAAAATTTCCCCATTAATAAATATTTTTTGAAAACATGGCTTTCTAGTTTTCTATCACCTGAACTCTTCGAGACTCAGTTTTCACCACGAAAACAGTAGGCCCCAGAATTCCTCGTGCCAGCGGCACCCGGAGGGAGACAGGCTGTTAGAGGGAACTCCAGCCACAGCCCGGGGTCGCTCCCTCGGTGCAGCCGTCAGAGGCCAGTCGGATGCCGGGGCCCAGCCCTAAAGCACTTAGGGAATGAACTGGCAAAACCGAACCCCATGTCCTCAGTCCTGGAGCAGCAGCGACATGCACAGGGAGGCCCTCAGGCGGGAGCCGGGCTGTCCTAAGAAAGCAGCTTTGCCCTTCAGGCTCCCGCGAAGGCCCCACAGCGCGCTGGTGTCCACGCACCATAGGCCAGAGCCCTCCTGAGCAATGCGGGCCAGTGCGGTGCTGAGTAGCTGCAGTAGGCGGCCAGGTTGCTGTCCCCCAGCTCTGGGGCCTTCCTGCAGCCTGGCCAGGCCGGGTCCCTGGGCCCCTGCCATAGACTGAGCCGGGGGCCCAGTAACCTCCCAGGACTTCATTATGACACAGGGTGGGAGACAGGCCACGCTTCTGGTCACAGCCCTGCCACGTTGTCCCAGGTGACCTTTGCAGTCATGTCCCAATCATTGGTTTACCTCTCTCTGTAGAGGGTTCCAGTATGGACACAGTGAGATAGCACCAGTGGACACCCTGGGAGACCCCGGGGAGGGGCAGCGGCACCCAATGACTCCAAACCTGCCAAGCTCCCCAAACTTTGGAACATCGGTCTCAACCTCCTCAGGCCTTCAGGGAAGAATGGAGAGCGGCAGGGTCACCACCAGAGTCAGTCCTCTCTCGGGAGGCTGCCTGTGCTGAGTTCTTCACACACATCTCCTGGTTCTTTAAAAGCCCTGCAGTCACCACCACCATCCCTCGGCAGGAGCTATCCATCCTCGGAGCCGGGGCCAGAGGGCAGCAGTCCTGTCCCCGCTCAGAGCCTTCCACAGGTGAAGGATCTTTAAAGCACCCCCGGCGAACCAGAACATGGGAGTGGAGAGAAGCCAGCCCACCTCGGCTCCCAGCAGTGGCCACACACAGTAGGTAGGACCAGAGCTCAGCACGGGGGTGGGACCATGTGCCTCATGCAGGAGTCAGCACACTTTCTGTGAAGGTTTAGGTAGTAAATATTTTTGGGACTGTGCTGGTTAATTTTGTGTCAACTGGGCTAGGTCATGGTATCCTGTTTTTGGTTAAATCCCAGTCCAGATGTTGCTGTGAAGGTATATTTCAGATGTGATTAACATTTAATCAGTAGAATTGAAATAAAGCAGATTATCCTCCATAATGTGGGTGGGCCTCATACAATCAGTTGAAGGACTCAAGAGAGGAAATACCGAAGTCACAGTTTTTGGGGGGCATTTATTATACCTGGCAAAATAAATTATGATTCATTTTACCACAAGAAATGTCCAGCAGCCACACCGGTGGGCCCAGGAGAGGCCATGGCGGCAAAGGCCAACGAAGGCCATGCCCAGCCACCCGCAGTGGTGACGGTGGCACCTGTGCCCACTCCCGGCCCACGGCCACTCTTGGGAAAGAGCCAGGGGAAGCCCAGGCCTGCAGAAAAGCTGCTCCAAGCTGGCCCCGAGAAGGGCCATATCACGGACTCCTGCTCAACAAGTGCTGGATCCCCGGGACGAACGAATCCCGGATCCGCAGGCGCAGCACAGGGAAAGCGCCCTCACACGTACTCCCCACAGTCGGAGATGATCACCTTCTCCTTCGGCTTCCCGTCCTTGCTGCCCTGGGCCTTTGTGGGCGGAACAGGAGAGGAGAAAGCAGGGAGGGAGGGGGAATATTAAAGGGGTCCTCGGGGACACCCAGCCCACCTCCCACTCCCAGCCGGAGCACCACCGGCAGCCCCTCCGCGAGCCGCTGTGCCCCTCCCCCCAGGGCGCCCCACTGCCCCTTGGGGCTGTCAGTTACCCACCTCGATCTTTCGCAGGACATCCAGGCCTTCCGTGATCTCCCCAAATACCACGTGCTTGCCGTCCAGCCAATCTGTCTTGTCACATGTCAGGAAGAACTGGGAGCCGTTGGTGTTGGGGCCAGAGTTGGCCATGGAGAGCAGGCCTGGGGGAGGGACGCACAGGTCAGCCCCCCGCTCTGACGTGCGGGTGACGGAGGAGAAGGGTCAAGGGTGGGTCCCAAGGGGCTGACTCCTCAGCCAGGTGGATGGTGGTGTCCCTGACTGAAACAGGAAGAGGGGAGGAAGAGTGTGGGGTGAAGAGCAAGAGCTGCTGGGCGTGTGAAGCTGTGGGGGGTGCAGGAGAGAGGACAGGGACACAGGGGCCCAGAGACTGACTGTGGGAGAAGCAGCAGAGACACGCCCGCCAGCCCGGGGACTGGAAGTGGGCCTGGGCCGGTGGTTCTCAGTGGGGTGGTCCTACCCCTAGGGTCCTTGGAAATTTAAACGTTTGATCATCAGAAATGTTACGGGGTGCTACTGGCATTAGTGGGGGGCCCTGAAATGCTAGGTGTTCTGGTACGTCCCACTTAATGAAAAATTGTCCCACCTCCTCTGAGACTCTCAAATGTCCTGCCTGACATGAGTGTCAAAGATCTGTTTACGCTTATCTGCCCCTACAACTCATTCCATCATGCATTTAGACCCAAAGTTGTTATTTGCAACTACTATGTAAATCAAGAGGCTACTGTTCGTTTAGTTCAGAATTTAACCAGCTGTATTTACCATTCCACAAAATCACGTCACCAACAGCAATACAGCTCGTGGCGTCCAGGCTGCCGGTCCACACGCTCAGCCGCCCTTCTAGTCGCTGTGCCTGCGCGTCACTGGCGAGCTGAGCGTGAACGTTTGCGTACAGAAACCCACAGTCTCCTCCTACAGCTTCTGTCCTTTGATGTTCTGCTAGTTACAGAACAATACCGAATTCTCAGTGGGTGGCTTAAACTTGATTTGTAAGAAAACTATGTGGGTAGGTAGGATATGCCGTCTATGAATTCTGCTTCAGCAGAGTGAAGAGGGACACTGGAAACAATCGGTTAGGAAACAGGGACAATGGACACCAGGATTCCATGGAGAACAGGAAAGATGGCACTGAGCCCCTTTGATTTTTCGGGGTCAGTCAAAGGAGGAGACAGCAAAGACGGAGAAAAAGAAGCCCAGTGGATAAAAGGGAAACCAACCAGAAGGGGGAGGAGCCCTGCCAGCCAAGGGCTCAGGGCTCAGTGTCAGCACTGCTGGGAGGCGCAATAAGATGCTGCGATAAACGGGCTGTTGGCATCTTTCTTAAGGGTGCATAGGTGGGGCCGGAAGTCTGGCTAGAGCAGTGTGGGGAGAACGGGAAGCAGGGAGTCTACAGAACTTTTTCAAGAAGATTTGCTTAGAAAAGGAACCAAAGACACAGGTGAGAGCTGAGGGGGGCGGGCAAGAGTCGAAGATGATTTTTGGCTGATGCCATGTTTTTATGTTGATGGGTTGCTCTGGCAGAGCAGAGGAAAGGAATATACAAGGCAGCAAGGGGAAGGAGAAGAACAACTGCAGAAGCTGGGTCCCTAAGTAGGGGAGAGGGGATGGCGCTGGTGCAGGAAGACAGCTCATCCCCTGTACTTGGAGGGAAGTCAGAGTGGAGAGACACAGACAGATGCGCAAACAGCTGAGGCAGCAGAGGGCAAGATGTGGAGGTCTCAGGAGTGAAGGAAGGTAGGGAACTGTCATCTCTGGGATTGAGCGTTAACTAAGGAAACCTAGTAAGTCTGCCCAGGCCCCCTGAAGAATCATAGTCATAAACTTCAAGCGGGACCACTCAGTACAGTTCTGTTTTTCTCTAGTGCTGGGGGACCAACCACTGACATCTCTTACTGGGTAAGTCTGAGGGAGAGGAAGGGGGCAGTGGGGTTCAGGCAGTAAGAAAGGAGACTCACTAGCTGGGTCTCCTTCAGACCCCAACCCCTGGCCAGAACCACAGCCTGGCATTCCATCCGGCCCAGCCATCCTGCCCCAGCCCAGCCCCACTCGCCACCCGCCACCAATCGCATCCCACCTGGTCCCGTGTGCTTGAGGATAAAGTTCTCATCATCAAACTTCTTTCCGTAGATGGACTTGCCCCCGGTGCCATTGTGGTTTGTGAAATCACCGCCCTGGCACATGAACTGGGGGATGATGCGGTGGAAGCTGCTGCCCTTGAAGCCAAAGCCCTTCTCATGGGTGCACAGGCAACGGAAATTCTCTGGGGGGTGGGGGGGAGAAAGGAAGAGGTGCTCAGGAAACGAACAAAAACCTCCCTCCGACTGGACTCTGAAAGCTGTATCTGATTACATTTTCATTTGAGGCTTTGTGATGCTGACACAGAGGACTACAGGAGACTCTGACCGAAGAAGGAAGAGGGAATACTTGCATTCTTGCTCTGCTCCACACTCAATTGGAGGTAAAGTAATGTTTCTAAAAAAGAAAAACCAGCCCTGGCTGGTGCAGCTCAGTGGATTGAGCGCGGGCTGGGAACCAGAGGGTCCCGGTTCGATTCCCTGTCTGGGCACATGCCTGGGTTGCAGGCCAGGTCCCCTATGAGGGCCATGTGAGAGGCAACCATACATTGCTGTTTCTCTCCCTCTCTGTCTCCATCCCTTCTCCTCTCTCTAAAATAAATAAAATAAATAAATAAAAAAGAAAAACCAAACAAGATCTTGGAAGAGCAGGAGCAAAGCTTTCTGACTTTGGATTTGGCAACTGTTTCCTAAATATGACACCAAAAAGCACTGATAAAATAAAAAATATATAAATTAGACCGCATCAAAATTAAAAGCTTTTGTGCATCACAGCACACTTTTTTTTTTTTTTAATTTATTTTTAGAGAGAGGAGAAGGGAGGGAGACAGAGAGGGAGAGAAACAGCAATGTATGGTTGCCTCTC
>PVJI01032857.1:0-11809 GCA_004026765.1 Micronycteris hirsuta
GTACAGGGACTTAAAAAGTGATGAAAAAGGAAGAGCTGACAAAAATAAAGAAGAAAACAACAACAAAAAAGACTTTTCACTCAGAGTGAACCTCAAAATAAAATGTCAAGCAATGAAGAAATCAAATGGTAAATGTAGTAGGCTGAATGATGTTCTCCCAAAATATGAGTCCCTAATCCCTGTGACCTTTAATTGATAGCTCACTTAGATAAAGTTTCTTTGCAGACATGATTAAGTATATTGAGATGGGAACAGTATCCTGGATTATTAGGGTTGGCCCTAAATGCAAGCACATGGATCCTTTTAAGGGGAGAAAGGGAGATTTGACGGCACAGAGAAAAGTTTCCTTTTCAATGCCATCATAGAGGCAGAAATTGAAGTGCTGTGACCACAAGCCAAGGAAGGCTGGCAGCCACTAGGAGCTGAAAGAAGCAAAGAACACACCATCCCCTAAAGGCTGGGGAAGGAGTGTGGCCCTATGAATGCTTTGATTTCAGCCCAATGAAACTGATTTCAGACTTCTGGCTGCCGTAATTGTGACAGAATATACTTCTGTGGATTTAAGCCACCAAGTTTAGGGTGGTTTGTTACAGCAGCCATAGAAAACAAATGCATTAAGAGATACAGCTAACAAAACCAATCAGAACAAGAAATTACAGGAAGTTAATTTTAATGAGATATTGTGGCTTTTTCCTATGGTTGGCAGGTGCATACCATCACCAGATTTCTACTTTCTAAGCAGAAACCATACATCTATTTTATATTTTAATTCTACATATCTTTGAAAATAGTTATGTTTTGCCCTCACAGGTGAATGCTAATTAACCAAGTACAAAATTTGAGATTCCAAATCATTTTCCTTCAGATCATTTATGATATTGCTCCACTGTAGCGTAGCAACCAATTTTGATAATGACAACTGTTTCCTCAGATTCTTCTGTGTGAAGAGTTTCATGGTACTAGTTTTCCTCAACTATTTGACTATTCTTGGCAGTATGTAATTTTTATATTTGAAAAGTTCCTGCTGACCAATCTGTTACTGGTAGTTCAATGGGTCTTTTGGTAATTAATTATGCCTTTGGTAATTAATTATGTAGGATATCAGGATGTGTTACATTATCTGATAATTCAGATAGTTTTTATTTTGAAGATGAGGGCTTCTTGCTTCTCCTGAGAGCTAGGAACTATCTGGGCTCATTTTCATATCTTTCTGCTCTTGGTTCTTAGACCCCATCCTTGGTGTAGGAGCAAAATCATTGTCATTCATTGATGGTTCAGTACAAGAGACTCAAAGTGCATTTGGCATCACTCTGAATTGCCATAAGCTCTCTTTGTGACCCTGACTTTACAGATGAGCTGGAAATTTTCTTGCCTTGAAGATTATCTTTTCCTGAAAATGTTTTGTGTTCATATTTCCTGTGGAAAAGCTTTCTCAGTTTCTCATCTTCCTGAAATGGTCAAAATAATCAATCCCTTAGTTGTTCTCTTTTCTGTTTGCTTTTAATTGATATTGATAATTTAATATTTTATAAAATTATATTTTATTGGATTTGGGGCATGATGGAAAATTCAGATTATATTAACAGTATGTAAATTTTAATCAATCTCAAGGTTTTAAAATATCTATTTTTCTTATTTATAATATGTATTAGCTCTTTAGAACACTCTAAATTTGCTCATTAAATAAATCAATTGATATTGTAAAATTGAACTATTTAAGATAAAACAAACAAAACTGCAGACCTGTTGATACCATCTCACCTTTGAGATTTATGTTATCTCTCCCTGACATTTGTTTCTTCATCTAATGTTCAGTGTTAGGAAGCTTTATGCTTGGTAATAGTCAAGGTCTTAAAAAAGTGATATATTTTAAGATATATTTACTCAAGGTATATCTTCCATTAGAGAATGTGTGGGCACATAAAAACTCCTTTCAACTTTTCAGAGCCACCAGATTTACTCCCTAATGAGCTACTGCCCCAAGTCTCCTGTCTGCAGCCTTAAATGAGGAGAACTTGGGTTTCTGTCTCAACTATTTTAACATTTGACTTGATAGGTACTTACTTTGCTAAGATGTATGCATAGAATTGGGCTAAGAGCCAAACGATATACATTTAACATGGCTCCTAAGTTGTTAATATTTTAATGAAATCTATATCTTTTAATATCATCTTAATTAGTATAAGTAAAAGTGCTCTGGTTGACCAAGTCACAATTTCAAGTGTCATACACTAGGACTGTGTTTTAATTCTCCTTCTCTCTAATTCATTTTTAATGGCCTCCTACTAAGTTTAATTAATTGGACACATGCTGTCCTAGAGTAATAAAATTTGAAATAAATGTGTTTCTTTGTGTTAATGCAGTGTTTTCTTTTTAGGGATTATAAATCGGTCTCAGAGGCAACTGGTCTTGGTATCTAAATAGATCAGAATCACTTGCCATTAAGTACACTAAGTTACAGTCACCAGCCTTGAAACCTGTTCTTCAAAAATAAATTGTTCATGTCAGTCATACATCATTTCTAGAAACCCAACCATAAGATTAAGCACAGTGAGATTCTGCTATACCTATGAAAGGCAAATTGGAAAATAGTTTCTGAAAGGAGTTAGGCCCAAATTGATACTGCCATCTTTTATATATGCTGTAGAATTTCAAAATTTCAATGACAAGTTTTTCACTTTTTTTGATATACGTAGGAAGTACTTTTTATTTTAATGTAATTTAAAATTTACAAGAATTGTACAAGGAACTCCCATATATCTCAGGTTTACCGATTGTTTCTATTTTATCTGTACTTCTTTATTATTTTCTCTAGGTAGAGATATAGATGTAATTTATTTCTCACTATTTGAAAGTAAGTTGGAGGCCCCATGCCCCTTTAACCCTAAATGCTTTAGTATGCATTTGCTAAGAATGAGGATATTATCTTACATAAACATAGAAGAACTACAAGATCAGGAAATTTAAGACTGAGATAACACTATTTTCTAATCTCCATATTCACATTTTATCAGTTATATCAATAAGATCCTTTGGAGCTACTGTCTCTTGGGCCCAGGAACCAATCCAGGATGAGACCTTACATTTACTTCTGCATCTTTATTCTCCTCAAATCTGAAAGACTGCTAAGCCATCCCCTATTCGTGTAGTTCCTTTTTTTAGGTACAATTTCCATACAGTGCACTGCACATATTTAATGAGTTTTGACAAATACCTCTACCTCTGTAATCAGCACTACTACCAAAGTGTAGAACACTTCCGTCGTCTCAGTGCTCCTTGTACGTGGACACATGCAGTACGTGCTATTTTGTGTTTGCCTTCTGGAGCTCCGCACGATGACTTTGTGCTGGACTCACGTTCTTCCGGCCACCCGTTGTTCACACTTTGCCTTACTGAGTAAAATTGTATTTTCTGTGTATATCACGATTTCTTTATCTATTCTCCTGTTGGTGGCAGTTTGAATTATTTGGAAACTGAACTGTTCTTTTTTGGAGTGTTATGAGAAAGCTGCTTTGAAGATTTTTGTGCATGTTTTATTATATTTTGTGTACCTGTATTTTACTTCTTTTGAGTAAATACTTAGGAATGGAATTGCCATATCATAGGGGAAATATAATTTTATATAAAACTTGGTAAAACTGTTTCTGAAGTGGTTGTTTCATTTTACATTCCTACCAGCTATGTAGGGTAGGGAGTGTAAAATGAATCAATGGTAAAACTCACCGATGGTTAAAAACAAAACAAAACAGATACAAGGCGGTTTGTTACAGAATTGGGATAATGCCAAAGCAGCTACTTGAGAAAATGATGGATTTGACTTGAGCACCCTTATGGCCCATTTTCACAGGAAACAAACCAATACCTCGGTAAGAGTATTAGTCAGATGTTTCAAATTTCATAATAAACATTCAGCCCTTCTCTCCATCTCTCTGTTTTTCAAAGCATATGATCTACCGGTTATATAGACTATCATCATGGCATATTCTTGTCCCAGATCTTAACAGTTAATTGTCTGCTTTCCAGTTTTCATCACAAGCCTGACTGAGAGAATTGATATTTGGGGAAGATGGTCTATTTGACCAACTATTTGTGCATTACTCTAGACACTCTGCTATGCTCCATTATAAGATTAGATTGCTCAAATACCAGTTATCTGGGACATGTCATTTTGTTCCTCATGGAATTCACTTGGTTTTTCATTTGCAATTTAATATAAAGCACTCACTTTTTTCATGTTGTTTCAAGGTTAAAATTGTGTTGATATTTGCTACCTTTATTGAGATATTACTGATATTGTGTAAGTTTAAGGTATACAATGTGATAATTTGCTACACCTATATATTGTGAAATGTTTACTACAGTACAGTTAGTTAACAGATTGTTCACCTCACATAATTATCATTTAGTTATTATTACGGTGAAAACATTAGAGCTCTACTCAACAGTAATTTAAGTATGCAATATAGTATTATCCTACATACTATAATCATCATGCTGCACCTTAGATCCCCTTATCTTGTAAGTGACAGTTTATACCCTTTAAGCAACAATTTCCCATTTCCCTACCCCTCAGCCCCCAACAACCACCATTCTACTCTATTTTTCTACTAGTTCAATGATTTCAATTTCACACATAAATGAGATTATACAATATCTGTCTTTCTATGACTGACTTATATGAGTCAGCATAATGTACTCAAGGTCCATCCATATTGTCACAAATGGGAGGATTTTCTTCTTTTTGATGGCCAAACAGTATTTCGTTGTATATATAACAATAGGCCACAGTTTCTTACCCATTTATCCACTGATAAATGTTTAGGTTGTTTCTAACTCTAGACTATTGTGAACAATGCTGCAGCGAATGTGGGTGTGCAAATACATCTTTGAAAGCATGATTTCATGTTCTTCAGATATATACTGAGAAGTGATTTTTCTGGATCATATAGTAGTTCTATTTTTAATTTTGGGGGGAATCTCTGTTTTCCATGGTGGCTGAATCAGTTTACAATTCCACCAACAGTGCACGAGGCTTCCCTTTTCCCCACATTTTGCCAGCCAGCATTTGTTATCTCTTTTTTGTCTTTTTGATAGCAGCATGTATGTCCCATTACAGTTTTCATTTGCATTTCCCTGATGATTAATGATGTGAATCATCTTTTTACACTCGTTGGCCATTTGTATGTCTTTGGAAAATTTTCTACTTAATTCCTCTGTCTGTTTTTTATTGAATTGTCCCTTTGTTTTTGCTATTGAGTTGTATGATTTCCTTACATACTTTGTCTATTAACCCTTTTCATGTTTATGGTTTTCAAATATTTTCTTCCATTCTGATGTTGCAGTTTCACTTTTTCCTGTGCATAAATTTTCAGTTTGATGCAGTCTTAATTAATGATTTTTTCATTTATTACTTGCACTTTCTATATCATATTTAAAAAATCATCGCCAAGACTGGTATTAAGAAGCTTATCCCTGTGTTTTCTCCCGAGTTGCAGCTTCAGGTCTTACATATAAGTATTCAATCCGTTCAAATTAATTTTTGTGAGTGGTGTAAGGTATGTTTATTATTTTGCATGTAGATACCTATTTTCCTAATATTGTTTATCAGAAAGATTATTCCCTTTAAAAAGACTTTATTTATTTATTTCTAGAGAGAGGGAAAGGGAGGGAAAGAAACATTGATGTGAAAGAGAAGCATCAATTTGATTGCCTCTTGAATGTACCTCAGCTGGGGACTGAACCACAACCCAGGATTGTGCCCTGACTGGGAATCAAACCAGCGAACTTTTGCCTTGTGGGACGATGCCCAACCAACTGAGGCACAGTGGTAAGGGCTCAAAGAGGTTATTCTTTCCCCATTGAATATTCTTGGCTTCCTGTAAAAAATTAGCTGGCTATATATGTAATATATATACTATGTATTATTATATATAATTATAATGTATAATATTAATATATTATATATTATATATAATAAATATTTTATATTATGTATTTTTATATACGTATAGTGAGTTTACTTTGGGGTTCTCAATTCTGTTCTAAGTGTCTGTTTTTATGCCAGCACCATACTTTTTTTATTACTATAGATTTGTAATCTAGTTTCAAATAAAAGGGCATGATACCTCCAGCTTTGTTTCTTTCAAGATTGTTTTGACTATTTGGTGTATTTTGTAGTTCCATGCAAATTTTAGAATTATGTGTATATCTGTGAAAAAAAGCCCCTGGAATTTTGATAATAGCGATGAATCTGTAAATTTCTTTGAGTAATATGGAGTATTCTGAATCTGACTCTACTTGCCTTTACCAGTATGTTATTTATTTTCATGTACCTTCTTGTTACTGGTTATCATCTCATTTTAGCTTACAGAACTTCTTCAGGAATTTTTGGAAGGCTCGTCTAATGGTGATAAACTCCTTCACATTTTGATTATTTGTTTTCATATTTGAAGGAAACTTTTGCTGGATAAAGTATTCTCGGTTGGCAGTTTCTTTATTTCGCACTTTTGTATATATTATCTCATTCTCTCCTAGCCTGGAAGGCCTTTGCCAAGAAATCGTATATAGATTTATGGAAGTTCCCTTGTATAAGATTTTTTTTCTCTTGGTGCTTTAAAAATTCTCTTTGTCGCCCGGCTGGTGTGGCTCAGTGGATTGAGCGCGGGCTGGGAACCAGGTGGTCCCGGTTCGATTCCCAGTCGGGGCATATGCCTGGGTTGCAGGCCAGGTCCCCGTGAGGGCCATGTGAGAGGCAACCATACATTGCTCTTTCTCCCTTCCTTCTCCTCTCTCTAAAAATAAAATAAATAAATAAAATTTTAAAAAAAATTCTCTTTGTCTTTGATTTTAGGCAGTTTTTTCTTTCTTTTTTATTGTTATTCAAGTACAATTGTCTCCATTTTCCTCCCATCACTTCCCCTACCACAGCCATCCCCACTTCCCACCCTTGATCCTACCCTCCTTTAGCTTTGTCCATGGGTCCTTTATACATGTTCCTTGACAACACTTCCCCCCTTCCCCCCAAATATCCCCTCCCACCTCCCCTCTTATTACTGTCAGTTTGTTTTTTATTTCAATGTCTCTGGTTATATTTTGGGTTTTTTTTGTTTGTTTTGTTGATTAGATTCCACTTATAGGTGAGATCATATGGTATTTGTCTTTCACTGCCTGGCTTATTTCACTTTGCGTAATGCTTTCCAGATCCATCCAAGCCGTTGTAAAGGGTAGGAGCTCCTTCTTTCTTTCTACTGCATAACATTCCATTGTGTAAATGTACCACTGTTTTTTGATCCATTCATTTATTGATGGGCACTTAGGCTGTTTCCAGCACTTGGCTATTGTAAATAATGCTGCTATGAACATTGGGGTGAACATTCAATCCTTTGAACATTCAATCCTTTGAAATGGTGTTTCAGGATTTTAAGGGTATAATCCCAGCAGTGGAATTGCTGGGTCAAAATGCAGTTCCATTTTTAGTTTTCTGAGGAAATTCCATACTGTTTTACACAGTGGCTGCACCAGTCTGCATTCCCTCCAACTGTACAAAAGGGTTCTCCTTTCTCTACATTCTTGTCAGCACTTGTTTGTTGATTTGGTTATGATGGCCATTCTGAAAGGTGTGAGGTGACATCTCATTGTGGTTTTAATTTGCATCTCTCTGATGGCTAGTGATGTTGAGCATCTTTTCATACATCTATTGGCCATCTGTATGTCTTCTTTGAAGAAGTGTCTATTCAGGTCCTTTGCTCATTTTTTAATTGGATTGCTTGTTTTTTGGGGGGAAGGGGGGCTGTGTTGAGTTTTATAAGTTCTTTATACATTTTGGATATTAACCCCTTATCAGATGTATTAGCAAATATCTTTTCCCATTCTGTGGGTTGCCTTTTTATTTTGTCGATGCTCTCCTTTGCTGTGCAAAAGCTTTTATTTTGATGTAGTCCCATTTGTTTATTTTTCTTTTGTTTCCCTTGCCTGGGAAGATATTTCAGATATTAATTTTTAAATAAGCCTTTTATCCCTATCTCCCTCCCTTCTGCTTCTGGGACTCCAATTTTCTCTTAATGGTGTTCCATAAAATCCATTGACTTTCTTTATTTCTTTTTATTCTTTTATTCTTTTTGTTCCTCTGACTGAATAATTTTAAAAGATCTATATTTGAGCTGATTGATTTTTTTTCTCCTGCTTGTTCAAGTCTGCTATTGAAACTCTCTATTGAATTTCTCAGTTTAGTATTATATTCTTTAGCACCAAAATTTCTTGGTTTTTCTGTGTGCTTTCTATGTCTTTGTTGAACTTCTTGTTTTGTCTTATATGATTTTTCTGATATCACTAAATTGCTCATCTGTGTTCCTTATAACTCTCTGAGCATCTTTAGAAATATTATTTTGAATTATTTGTCAGGAAATTCCATTATCCCCATTTCTTTGGGACCAGTTACTGAAGTGTTACTGTAGTCCTTTGACTGAGTCATGGTCCTCTGATTCTTTGAGATCTTGATTGCCTTGTATAGCTGTCTGCACATTTGAAGAAACAGTTGCCTCTACCAGACTTTATGAACTGACTTTGTTAAGGGGAAGCTTTCATCTAAAGGTGGGGGTATGCAGTAATGTGTTGTGATCCTGGGCATGTTGTGATCCTGGGCCTAGAGTTGCAGAGGATCAAGTGTGGAAGCATGTGGTGCTACCTGGTCCAAAGTAGGAGGGACATTGTGGCTGATTGGCTCAGATTGCTGTGGTCCATGGCATCAACAAATATGATCCTTGGTGAGCTCTGCAAAGGGTTCACAGAGGCAACAAGGACTGTATGTGTCCTCAGCAGTGCCTCTTGGTCAAGGTGCTGGCCACATTGTATGCATCAGTAGTGGCCAGAGCAAGTGATGTGCACTTGCTCTGATGCTTGGCCTTAGGGTCCATCTGCAGATGTCTGTGTAGTGGCTGTGACCATTGCAAACACACCAGTAGTGGTAGGGGTCAGAGAAGGCAGAAAGGGCCAGGATCAACTGCAGCTGTGAAAGCCCTGGCTGTCAGCATGCACTACCATGTCTGGCATTTGGCCACAGGCATATGTCAGTGGAGGCTGGTGAGAGTGACCAGGCTGGAGGCACACAGGTACACAGCTGGAGCAGCAAGCTTCATGTTAGCACCGTGGTGCAGGCCAATGACAGAAGACAGGACTAATATGTTCCACAAGCAGTCCTGGAGACCCTGGCTGTTTGCATGCTCTCCTGTAGCCACACACTCTCTCCACTCCTGGCATGCGAACAGCAGTGGAGGCCAGTAACGAGGGTCAGGTCAACAACCTGCAAGTACAGATGGTGAGGCTAGCCTTGATCATGTGCACAGCAGTGGGTCATTTCCAGGGTTCTAGCCTGGCATCTTGCACTTATGTAGCCAAGGCCTGGGCTGACTGCCAGGGTGTACCTGGGCTCCTTTGGGGTAGGGGAGTATACGGAAGAAGAGAGACTCAGGTGGCTGGTGTCAGTGAATGCAGATTCTGATGGGGCAAAAATTGTTGAAATCTGTAGTGTCTTTGGTGGCTATGCTGGTCATTGGTTTTTCAATGGAGAGAGCTGCTGTGTTTGAGGAGCAGATCACTGGGAACCATGGTCATCGCTGCTCTGTGGCTACTGCTGATTGGCTCTAGTTTTCTTTTTTTGTTCTTAGTTGTCTCTGTTTCAGCTTTGCCGGTCTGGGTGGGGTGAAACTGAAGTGGGACCTTCATGCTGTGCTGGTGAAGCACTCCGCTCTCCCTCTTTTAGAGAGGGGAGCTCTTTCCCAGCGTGGGAGTTCTCTCTTGGCACTAAGCAATGTGAGCTTGGAAAGAAGATGATGCAGGCAAAACGAAACTGTCTTCCCTCCTTTTCAGTGTGGTTAATCTCCAGTGTTTTTGTTGTTGACATTCTGTTGTGTTGCTGAAGTTTCTTGAGTGGACTCCGGAGCTCTCCAGGAGCTGATCTTGTCTGTGGAGAGCTATCTGCTCATCGATCTTTGTAGGGGAGATAGAGCTGGAGCCTCCTCTGTCTCCATCTTGGTGGTGTCACTCCTGGAGTGTGTACTGATTTTTACAGTGAGGGCACTTGCCTCTTCCTCCTTTCTAGGGCTCTGATTTCTAATCCCATGTTAAGTTGTATGTACCTAGGACAACTAAGAGCTTTTTTGGAAGAAGTGAGATATCATGGTTAAACCTTCAAAACCAAATATAAATACAAATTCCAAAACAATAACGACAATAACCAAAATCCACTGCTTCATTCCGAGTGCCTTTCAGCATTTTGCTCATTTTGGGAGCATCTAACCTTCATTGAAGATTAGGCACCTCTGATCGGACTCACTGCTCTGAAAGCCCCAATGACTGAAATGATGCTGTGCTTTATTTCCCCTAAGGGTCTGAGGGTTAACCGCTTCCTCCCATTTAGCTCTTAAAAATAAAATGTATCCATCTTTTTATAGTATCTCCTTCTCATTATAAGAACAGAGCTTCTTTTTAATTAAATCACTAATGGGCTTAACCCAAGGAAAACATCTTACTGAAATAAATGATTTGTTTTTTCAATAGTAATGGCTGGAGTGCAAGCAGAGCTCTAATTGATGAGTAGTTTCTCCAAAGTTAGTTCTGCTGCCTGAGTGTTCCCCCGTGCTGGCTCCTCCCCACAACACCTCTCACTATAGTTCAGGACACCATCCTCTCCTGCCCGATTCGTTTCTTTGCCTCCAGCATTACCCCTTCCCTCTTTCTACAGTGGTGCCCTTCACCTTCCTGAAATGCAATGGCGGCCACATCATTCCTCTACTTAAAACATTTCATTTCCTGGCCGTACAAAAAAAGGTTGCGGGTATGATCCCCAGTCAGGGCACCTGTAAAAGGCAACCACATGGATGTTTCTCTCTTGCTCTCTCTCAAATTAATAAACATATTTTGAGTGAAGATTTAAAAAATGTTTAATTACCTTTCATCTCATACACCAAAGTACAGTTCAAAATAAAGCCTAACCTCCTTAAGATGGCTTAAAAAGCCCTGAAAATACCAATTCATTTCTCCCATCTCATCTCTTACCTTCCCGTACTTTTCATCCCTGCTCCATGTGTAGCTATATTCTAGCCTATGGCTCCCTTCTCTCGTGTATGAATCTTTGTGCACGCTCTTTCCTTGAGCTGCAACACTCTACAACAGCTTTTAACTTTTATGGCTTAATGAATACCCTTCTTGTGTGATAAACTAGTGACTACAAAAATGGGGTTGCAACTTTTTGAATTAGCGGTTAGGGGAAGCCTCTTCGACAGCATGGTCCTAGATTCTGAAGCGAACACATCAACCCTCTAAAGAGAAATGAAGATGGGACGGCAAGGCTCCTGAGTTGGGAAAATTATGGAGTATTTATGTAATAGAAAAGAAGTCAGCATAGTGAAGAGCGAGAGAACAGGGGACCAGG
Source organism: Micronycteris hirsuta (assembly GCA_004026765.1). Lineage (NCBI taxonomy): Eukaryota > Metazoa > Chordata > Mammalia > Chiroptera > Phyllostomidae > Micronycteris > Micronycteris hirsuta. The sequence goes on from PVJI01032857.1 coordinate 11,429, forward strand.
GTAGAGAGAAATGGAAACAATGAAGCTGAAGGGGTACAGTGTCCAAATCACTCACAGTGCTAGATTTTGATGGTTTTGCACTTTAGTCTCAGATCACTTCTAAACTACTGATGAGTTTTAATTAACTAGGGAGCTTAATCTGAATGATGCCTTGAACTGATAGCTTTTTTTTTTTTTTTTTTTTTTTGTGAACAGTGGATAGAAGGGAGAGAGGGTGAAATTGGCAGGTGAGAGACCAGCTAGAAATTTACTATGATATCCAGGAAGGGTATAATGATGGCTTGGGTTAGGGTGGAAGCACTGAGCGAAAAAAATGCTATTAATATAGGCTATACTTTAGAGGAAGAGTCAAACAGGACTTGCTGATGGATAGGAAATTGC
>PVJI01032858.1:0-11807 GCA_004026765.1 Micronycteris hirsuta
CCTCACCATGCCAACACAGAACGGTCCGTACCCCTTGTGTTCTCTCCGTTTTTCTCTATACTCTGACCTGTGTCTTACCTTTGGGGTCCACATTGTATATGTGGCAACTTCTGTGGCCCTGGGCACAGCACCCAAGTAATGAAGAGAGACAGGAGATGCTGAACATGGACCCCACACCTCACCCCATAGGCGCTTGGTTCAGCATTTCTGTGTTTAATTATTTGCACCCGAGGACATGGTTATTGATTTTAGGAAGCAGGGAAGGGAGGGCAAGAGACAGAGAGAGAGAGAGAGGGAAAGAAACATCAATGTGTGAGAGAAACATCGATCGGTCGCCTCTCATACGTCCCCTGACCGGGGATCGAACCCACAACCTTGCCACACTGGGATGACCCGCTAACCAACCGAGCTACCCAGCCACGGCAGTTGGGCAATATTTTGAATCATTTTTTCCAGCAAGGGAACCTGTACAACGCCCTTAGGACATTCAAAACGAATTTCCACAAGCTATGTCCTCACCCACAGTGCCATGGACCAGAAGGAACGGGACAGGCAGGTGGCACGTTACCGCCTTGGAACCAGGATCTTCTTCCTCCTGATAATGACGCTTCCAGTGTCTGGGTCCCGTCCACCTGCCGAGAAGGCGTCTTCTCAGGACGGGAGGGAAGAAGTCTGACGAACACGTTCTATTTGCATTGACCCAGCAGGGCTGTGAGCAAACACTCCCCCAAGCAGCTCTGGCCCTGGGTAAGCAGCACCTGTCTGTCTCCCTCAGGGATTTGGAATTTTCCCAAGATCCGGATGCACACAAGTCTCACCTGGTCTCAGCTGTAACTCCCGTCCGCCGAGCAGAAGTAAGAGAACTTTCCTGGGGTGCAGGGGGTCGCCGCAGGCTCACACGGGGAGCCTCAGGCACGCAGCCACGCCACTCCCGCCCACCTGAGCAAGAAGCAATGTCCTGGGGACCTGCTGCCCTTGCGTCACGCACGTGCCCAAAGCAGGGGACCCCATGGCCTTGGCTCTCCTTTCGATGGACCTCACCTGCAGGGGGAGGGGCGTCCACGCTCACGCTCCACGCACACCTGCGGGGCCTTTGAGCTGATGATAAATACGGCATAGATGAGTTGCGTCTGCCCGGTGCGCCCGAGATGGGGGTGGAAGAGGGGCCGCGGGATGGGAAACCAAAGACGAATTCGCTGGTGTTTGCTGCCATCTAGTGGTTGCGCTTGGCCAGGAAGCGACAAAACGCCGCATTTGGGGCTCATTAAACAGAAAAGCCGGGGGAACCCCCTTTAAATGAAACGGGGCGCAGCGCCTAACCACGAGGCTGTCCACCTGAAACCCACATAACTCCAAATGTCACCTGTCCTGGGAAAAAGTAAAAATGCACAAAATAAAATAAAATAAATTGTTAAAAAAGACATGGAAATATTCAAATAAGGAGAATCTTTTTTTTTTTTTTTTTTTTTTTTTTTTTTAAGGAAAGTCGTTTTCCAAAACATGATTCCGATCAGCTGTCACCTTGTGACCACCGGTATTTTGCTAGTTGCCATGCACGTGGGCTTCGGAAGGACGGGGTCTCCTTTGGGGGTGAGGCGGGTGGGTGGCGACTGGACACAGGGGTGCGTGACCGCGCGTGGCTGCAGGAACGCCACAGACCTGGAACTTTGAAGTGGCTGCATTCACGTTATGGCAAAGCTGCCATAAGGAACATTGGATTCAGAAAGGGAGAATTGGCCACTAACAGGGTTTTCCCGAACACATGGGCAAATACAAGGCCCGCGGGCCGAACCCCGCCTTCCACCTGGTGGTATCCGGCCTGGGACCTGGTTTCTACCTGGCCGCAGCGCCGAGCTCCTCGCCCCTAGTGAAGGACTAGTTACCTGTATAAATCTCTAAAATGACCTTCGGCCCTTTGAAAGCCCCCGCGAGGCTGACGTGGCCCCCGGTGAAATGAGTTTGCACCCCTATTAAGTCTTTTAGAGGCGCCCCCGTGTCGCCCCATCGGGCTGACCCAACGCACCTGACTTTTGTCTGCTCTCACCTGAGCGGCTCACACAGGCCCCACCTGTGCGTCTGCGCGGTCTCCCCGGCGCACTTCGCAAGTCGGACACTAGGGGGCGCCGCTTGCCTGCGGAATTTTCCTCCTTTCCACAGGTTTTTTTCCTTTAAGAGTCTTAGCTGTCTGCAGGCCCTGGGGTGGGGGTGTGATTGCTATTTGCCTCCTTATCAGGCTCCAGCCCTGCGGTGGGGGCTGGGCGGGGGCTGGGGGGGGTTGATGGGCTGGCCCAGGTGCAGATGCTTCTGCTGGATGGAACAAGCCACGGTAGCGGGAAACACACAATATCCCTCTGTTTGTTCCTGTTTTAGATTAATTCCAGAGTGTCTTCATGAAAGAATCCCTCGCCCAGGGAACGGCTCTGTTTTTTCCAGCTTGATTTATTTAGTTTTTTAAGGCTCAATGCAGCCACTTAAGCAAACAGAGATTTGCAGCCTGGAATCCTCTTCAGCCGGCCCCCACTCAGAGACGGCTTTAATGACCTCATTCTATTTAGATCGTCAAGGACTGGGAAATAAAAATTACGAGTCTTCAATGTCTAATGCTGCTTGGCACAGCGACCAATACCGCTGAATAAAGTGTTAAAAAAAAGAAAATGTCCGTTTTTTTCAATGGGTACGCACGCATCGGCCATCAAGAACGGAAGATTCAGATTCGAAAAACCTACCTGTAGGTAGGGAGTCAGGAAGGTGTGCCGGGCCCCGTGGAACCTGGAGACAAGGAACTTCAGGTTCCACAGACCCACGGAGGTGTCTACATGATATTCATCCATCCCATATTTGGAAAAAAAAAAAAAAAAAAACCTCCGCCCTGGCTGGTGTAGCTCAGTGGATTGAGCATGGGCTGGGAACCACAGGGTCCCGGTTCGATTCCCAGTCAGGGCACATGCCTGGGTTGCAGGCCAGGTCCCCGTGAGGGCCATGTGAGAGGCAACCATACATTGCTGTTTCTCTCCCTCTCTGTCTCCCTCCCTTCCCCTCTCTCTAAAAAAATAAATAAAAATAAAATCTTAAAAAAAAAAAAAAAAAAAAAAAATAAAAAAAAAAAAAAAAAAAAAAAACTCCCAGAAAGAAAAAATAAATGATTCCTCAGCTGAGGAACACATAAATGCTTTTTGTTTTCGGCTGCTACCTGGCAGGGTGAATTGTTTCGTAGCCAAGGCTAATCCAATTTTGTCCCCAAGATAAAGAAACTGTAATTATCACCGTGTCCCTGCCTGCGGCTGAAACACAGAAATGAGCCTCATCATGGGCAGGGCGCCTATTCGCGGATTCACCTGTTTGCTAAAATGTCTTTGCGACCCCCCCGAATCCACACTCACAGAGCTTGCTAGGATCACATCGCTGTTCACAGCTGCATGGCCTTCCATTGAGTGAGTGTCCCGCCTCTCGGTCACCTGCCTGTGGGTTGATGGATGCCCGGGCAGTTTCCAGACCCTGAGGTCTGCCTCCCCGGCCGCCGGTGAGTAGTACGAGAAAGCGGCCGCCTGTCTGTTCTGTTTATTTGCTCGGCACACATAGTGGACACTCAGCAAATACTTGATAGGCTCAGTGGCTGAGTTATCCCGTGAATGGGTTGAGGGACCGTGATCAGCCGTGTTCCCCACGCCTGTGACATTGCATGACAGTGAGGGACATAGAATCCTCTGTCACAGGTGTCCGTAGGCCTCCCCCTGAAAGGCAGGGTGAGCACCCACTCTTGCACCCACTCTTTCTTTGCTCGGCAAGATCCACTCCACAGTGAGCAGCCCCGGGGACCTGTGGGGCCGTTGCTCTCCTGTCCTTACAATGAGGAGGCCGTTTGGGAACATGCTGGGTCTCAGCAAGTCCTCCGCACACACAGACTGTGCGGCTGTTCCAAAGACGGGTCTTCTTCGGTCCCCTGGATGACAGGTGCCTGGCATCACGCTTCCCTCACCGTGTAGCAGACGGGAGGAGGAATAACGATGCCCAGATTTCGTTCCGGAAGCACCCGTCCTAACTCTCATACCCAGCAGGACGTCCACGGCATCGCATTCTTGAGAAAGCTCCGGGCTTCAGGTGCTCAGGAAGCCCACACGAATCCACAGGGAGCCCTGACTTAGAAATACATTTTCTCCCTGGCCGGGTACCTGAGCTGGCCGCAGCACCGTCTGGATGCACGAAGCTTACAGGTTCGATATGTAGTCACATCCAAGAGTCACCCAATGATGCATCCATAAAGGGAATTACAAATAAACATCTCTCTCTTTTTCTCTGTCTCTCTCACTCCTCACCCCTGCCTCTCCCTCTAAAAGTCAATAAATAAATCAACAAAGAGAAAGAGCTTTTTCTAGGACCCCCTCCTACGCTCCACTTTCGTGACTGAACACCCACGAGTCTTCTCCTGACAAGTAAATCCTGATAAGTGAAGGCCACCAAGCCCGCTGCCCCGTGGGCCTTCGTCACACAGAGAACCGAGTCTCCTCCTCGGACCGTCACAAAAGCAATCCCGGTGCTCAGACGAGGCGTGTGTAGACCAAAGTCCACGCCACTCACGGCTACTCCAAACCCGCTGAGAAATTTCGTGCTGGCCATTTACTTGCTGCTCGTTATTTTACTCGAGGCTGGGGGAGCGACGCACGCCCACTCTGCACAGTACTGGGGCCAAACCTCGTGGTTAGCGATGCACCATTTGGGTCGGCCACAACTAATTGTATCTCAAGGTTTGATAAACAGTATTCCGGGTGCAGCCTGAACACTTTTCGTCATCCAGGGTAAATGAAGCATCGATGCAATGGTCGGTGAGGGTGCCCAACTGTGCACCGTGGCCGTACGCAGGGAGCGAGTCCATGGGCATGCCAGATCTCTCCGCGCGTGTTCGCTTGAGTGCTTGAGCCGCGGTTTCGGAAGCTCACTCAGACTGGACTGTTTGGACAAACCCGATAAAGACGCCGTAGCAGTCAGCTAATTCTGGACTGGGGTCCTGGTGTGCGGATGAAAGTCTCCCTGAGCCGTATTTGTATGCCGAGAACCCACCATTGCCAGTCAACCCAAGAACAGATGTGGCCTCTGCTCTTGACACTGTCACCAGCTTAATCAAGGAAAAAGAATAAAAAAAAAACACACACACACACAAACTCTGGCATTCGGGCTCCCTGCTGGGAGCTGACTCCTGCTTTTCCAAGATAAGCAGGCGCGATGCTTTGAAAGTCTGTCCCTCTGGAAGGGCAGCGTCCAAACCCTCCCAGTCAGCACTGCCCTTCATCAGTAGAGACGTGAGGAGCAAACTCCAGAGCCAGAGTTTGAACATTAGCAATTACTTTCCTCATCCCAGGTCGCTCCAGTGCCCCATCTACACGAGCGGGTCTTCGGAGATACCATAAACAGGATGCGTGTCGCCCGATCCTGCATGTCTGAGGAGAGAAAGTTCTACAACCGCGTGTCTCCCCGTGGACCTAAACCCTGTGTGTGTTGATCACCGTGACAGCCACCTCTCATTGCATAGCGCCCGTGGGCCCTACGTCTTGGACTTTTCTGCAGCACAGGGCAGGAAGGCACTGTGAATCATACACCGCCGTGCCAAAGGGATGCTGCAAAACTACCCTTGTTCGAAGAAAATTCTGTTCACTTGTTGCACGTTGGGCGGGCCTTTTTCTCATACAGGCAAAAAAAAAAAAAAATTGGATCCTTCTGCTTGGGAATCAGTTGCTTCTGTGAAAATGATGCCTGTCTGATTGTAAGAAGTCTACCCATCAAGGTCATCCTGAGTAGGGGACCGGGGCTTGCGGTTGTCACATGCAAAGCCCAGGCTGTGCAGGGAACAGCTGGCTCCAAGCTTTATTTGTTTTCTTGCAGTCAGATGACTTATTTCTTAACGGAACCCCTTACTGTTTGTTTTCCAGAGAATAAGGAGAATGAATCCAATGTTCGGGATGAGGTAATGAAGGGTTTTCGTGAGTATAAAGAAAACTGAAGAGTCATGATATTGAGAGAAGAAAACCAGGCTCTGCGTTTCCCCCACGCGGCAGGCAGAGGGTGCCTTCGACACAGGCAGAGGGCGCTGCCCGCCCACACAGCCCCGGAGCGCCGGGGACCCACCTGGGAGCCTGGTCTGCGCACTGGGCTCCTTCTATCATCCTCATCCTCATCCTCATCCTCATCGTCATACTTACCACTATCACCACCATCATGAGCATCATCGCCGGCATCAGCATCACCACCACCATCATCATCATCTTCACCGTGATTAACCTCCTGCAGGATTTTGCCTGCCAGTCACAAACGAACAGACGGGGTAGATCACACGTCCGTTCAGAAGAAGATTCTCAGAGTATGTTTCAGCAGGTGACAGGTGGACAAAAGCATCTTCTTTTCCCCCAATAATACCCTTTCTTCTGACGCGGAGAATTCCTTTGGGTTCCTGGTGACTTCTATGGCTTTCTTTCTTTTTCGTTTTGGGGGTGGCGTTTTTGGTTTGGGGGTGGTTGTGTTTGCTTTGCTGGCAGCGTGTCTTCCTGGTGTAAAGATAAAACAGCCACGGAGGCGGACGGTGCTGATGTTGCCCACCAGCGTGGATGCCCTTGATGGCCTTGAACTATATACAGTTAACACGGTCACTGGTGGGCAACCTTCTGATGAAAACGCAAACCCCGAACTCACCGGAGCTGCTATTTGGCCGCTGAAACCCCAAGACTCAGAAGGCGGACCGTGCGCTATCCTTGGGTCTGATAATTAACTCCCCAAAGAGGACGCGTCTCCTGGGGGCAGGGACACTCCCCCCCCGCCAGGGGGAAGAAACAGGTGTGCTATTCCATCACCGTCCCCAGGGCTTGTGGGCAACCTCACAGTTACCTCCGTGAGAAATAAACACGATGCTTTCATAGAAAAAACCGATCTCCGTGCGGGAAGCTTTAAATCAGGGGACCCAATATTTCCAGGGCGACCAGAAAGCTATCACCACGTGGGAAATGTTAAAACTTGATAAACACCTAATGCAATTTTACCAAATGCAGGTAGATCCAGGGTTTGAAACACATTCAAGTTTCCTTTTTAAATAAAAGGAGCAGGTTGGTGATTCAAAGCTATACTTACATTGCGCTAGCTTCACATTTTTTAACACCATATTGACATTGCCCCTATTTACCTAAAACTACTTCTACCATTCATTGCACATCAGAATTTTATCCTCAGCTCCATTTTTATGGCTTACCTTTCTCTCCAACGCCTTCTAAGACCCTGTCTCTATCTCCTTTCCTGCTTTCCACGTTATAGTGATTGACAGGCTTCACGCAAACCCAGCACATGTGACCAAACGGGCAAAGTGTTCTTTATTCAGATCTGAAATTTTAGAGCTGGAGGAAATAAGAGGGAATCTAGGCCAGGTGTCTTGAGTGATGAGTTTTTCAAAATCTCAGGTGGAAACACCCCAAGTCATCATCAATGGATGGATGAACAAAAGATGGGTTATTTATACAGTGGAATATTATACAGCCATGAAAAGGAGTGAGGTAGCCATGCACACTGTAATAGCGATGAACTTTGAAAGTATTTTGCAAAATGGCCTGGTCATTGTGGCTCAGTGGATTGGGCGGCACCCCACAAACTGAAAGGTCACCAGTTCAATTCCCAGTCAGGGCACATGCCTATGTTGTGGGGTTTAGTCCCCAGTGGGGGCGTGTCCAAGAGGCAGCCAATCACTGTTTCTCTCCCTCTCCAAAAAGCATGTCCTCGGGTGAGGCTAAAAACTAAAAATTGGAAACAAAAACTTTAAAGCAAAAAGAAAACATTATGCAAAATAAAAACGGTCACAAAAGACCACATACTGTGTCATTTTATTAATGTAAAATGTCCAGGACCGACGAATCTGCAGAGACAGAAATCAGGATAACGATGGAGCTGCCGGGGGGTGTGGGGGATGGGAAATGAGGGCTTGAGGGTGTCGGTCTAATACTGGGTGATGAAAATCGCCTGCAGCCGTGTAGAGAGAACGGTCTGCTGTGAATGCCCTAAATAGCACTGAGCTGCCGCCTTCAAAAACGTGAATCTCATGCTATGCTAGTTTTACTTCCATGGAAAACATCAACCGCAGTCACCCTTAACTTGAGAGCAGACAGTCTCCTGGCCCCCCCAAACCCTCCCCTCTCCAACGCCATCGGTCCATGGCCAAGCAGGTTCGAAGCCTTCTTGACATTATGGACGGATTTCTCTGTGCACTTTGGGGGGTAATTTCTGCAAACACATATCTCCGTGAGACTGTTGAAATTTGAAGGGTGTAGCCGTGTTATCATCTCTGCAACCTTCGTGGGTGATGCAGCAGACACTAGAGACGGAAGTGATACTGGGGGGCCATGCGGAATCAGCAGAACGTCCGTGGATGAAGATCGGTATGCAGGAATAAGACGTGTCTGCTCCTGAGAAAGGTGCTGGCGGGAATTACATCCCCGGAGGGGCAGGTGATCACCCCTTCGCAGGCTACCTGAGACCCTTGGAAGAAGCACCTCAGGTGTGCACGGCAGCCAGCTCCGAGGGCGCACAGGTGAGTCGGAGCGCTGGGCCCGGTCCAGCATGCCCTCCGGTTTCCCTCGGTTTATCTTTGCCCACGAGCGGAGCTGTGACTCGTTCGAGGAGTCCGCAAATGTTGTGCTGTGTGGTCCCGACGTGCCTACATCCTCCCTCGCCGGAACTGTGGGTCCCACGGAAGACACACTGAGGACGGCCGTGGGGGAGCGTCCCCCAAATTTTTATCTTGAAGTCCTAAGCCCAGGGGCACTGTACGTAGACACATGGTCGACTAGGAAGTCATAAAGGTTCAGTGGGTCCTGACCCCACAGGACCGGGGTCCTTATAAGAACAGGAGCTGGGGACACAGACACACCCAGAGGGATGCCCGTGTGAGGACCCAGGGGGAAGACAGCTGCCCACATGCCCAGGAGAGAGGCCTCAGGGGGGGCCAGCCCTGGCCCCCCCAGGTCTCCAATTTTAGTGTGCAAGACTCTGAGACAATAAAGCTCTGTTGTTTACGCCCCCCCACCCCCCCGTCGGTGGTATTCGGTTATGGAACCTCTGGTTGACAAAACATTGGGGCTTGGCCTCCCACACCAGGGACTCGTGCACGTGGGAATGTCGATTCAACAGAGCAGTGTTGGGGCTGAAGCTTTGAGTCCCCAGCCCAGTTTGAGCTGAAACCCACCGGGACCAGAGATGTCACCCAAACCTCGCCCTCAAGGCTGCACCACGTCGGGAGAACCAGCTATGCACAAAACGGCAGGCACGGGGGAGTGGAGCCTGAGCAGCAGCTGACCGAGGCTTCGTCCGCCCCATGAAACTATCTAAAAATAACGCACAGGAGTGGGCCGGTATGGACCGCACCGTGCATCCAGCGGTGGCCTGCAAAGTGTGTCCACGTGTGGCTCTGTGGAAAATTAAAGCCAGGTCTCTCACGTGATGGCGCAATCCCACCTCTGGATGTATACGCCGAACAACTAAATGCAGGGTCGCGGAGAGACAGCTGCGCCCCTACGCCCGCTGCAACATTACTCATCACGGACAAGAGGTGGAGACCCCCCAGGGGTCCTTCAGTGGACGACCGCATAAAGGAGATGGGGGGGCATCCATACAATGGAATATTATTGACCCGCAAACGCAGACGGAAAGGATGCCGTCTGTCACACAACATGGATGGACCCGGAGGACGCCCTGCTGGGTGAAGTAACTCAGACACAGACGAACAAATACTGGATGATCGCACTTGTATGTGGGCTCCGAAATTCTCAAACTTGTAGAAGCAAATCATTCGGGGGGGGGGGGCTATGGGGAAAGAGCTCAGGAGTTGGTGTTCAGCGGGTACAAACTCCATCATGCAAGACAAATAACTTGTGCAGACTTCTTATTAATTAATAATAAAGAATAACTGTGCCTATAATTAGCGCTGCTGACCTGTGCACTTACCATTGTGTGAAGAGGTCAGCTCTTAGGTTAAGTAGCGTTGAATCTCCAGCACCTAAGGATTTTCTCTGGGGGTCTCCCCAGCCCAACTACCTTGTACCTTCCCCTACTACCTTCCTTCAGGTGTGCTGGCCAGTGGCTAGGAATTCTCTATTCCTGGTGCACAGACATCCGGATTTCTCAAACAGCCCCGGCATTCCACTAGCGAGTCCTGTCCTAATTTCCCAGCGCCACGTCACGCGGCAGCATAAGCAGAGCCGTTCGCTTCCTTTTCAAGTCACTCTGCAAAACAAACAAACAAAGCGCCCGCTCGCAGATTCAGTCCCTGGAGGAAGAAGACCCGAGTGCAGAGAAGTCAGACGCTCCCTACGGGCCGTGTCTGGCCCCCACGGTTTCTGTGGCATTCGAGGGATCTCGGCCAGGTGGGCAGGGGTTGGAAACACCCCGGACTGAGTTCAGGGCAGTTTCTGACCCTGGGCCGGATCCCTCTGTGGACTCTGAGGTGGCTGGCCACGCTGAACAAATGTGCCCAGGTAGACAAGCTCCGGAGATGAAGGTGTGTCTGCTGTCTGCAGAAGCGGCTGAGCTGCGCTTTCCGCGGACATGGCCCTGCGTCTCTGTGCATGCCAAAGCCTCCTCTCTTATTTTGAAACCACGTAACTCCTGCAGACGCTGCTGAGAAGACACCAAGCCACACCAATCTGGACAACGCAGCTCGGTCTGAGGGTACCTTCTACCGTCCTTTTGCTCGTTAGACACTCGAATTTTTCATGCCGTGGCACAAAACTCTGTGTGGATCGTGTAAAGAGTCCAGAGAATGCGTGTTCCCTCCCTCTGCGCCCTTCTTCCCTTTGTTTATTCCCGCATCTCCAGCCCCACACTCTCAATGGTACCCGGATGCCTAAGGCTCAGTCATGGGGGAGAAAAGGGTACAAAAATCATGCCCATTAGCAAAAGTAAAATGTGGGGAGACACTAGCCACGGGGTGAGAAATACTTAACAGAAACACCAGACTCTTTCTTCTAAAAAGAAGGGGCTCAAGCCACACCGTGGAATATTATGCAGCCAGGAACAGGAGTGAAGCTCTGACTCGGTCCCGGAGACGAAACCCCCCAAAGCCCTGCTGGGATCTGAGATCAGGAAGGAAGCCCCGGAACGGCTGTGGTTTGGGGGAGACGCCACATCCCCATCCATGTCTGCAACGCTCACTCGCTACGTCTTGTTTAGGGGGGGGGAGTGTTTACTAGTGTCTACATCAAGAGCTGGAGGGAACCAAAAAAAAACAAAACAAAAACCAAAAAAAGCATCTGCATTGTCCCCGTGGGCGTTAAATTTCTCCCAGTTCGTCTCAGGTTCCCACCGAGCTGCGGTGAGCATCGGCCGGCACCCACACTGCCGGCAGGTGTCCAGGTGTCCTCACGTTACCCCCGGCAGCACCTGGCGCCGGAGCCCACCTGCGCACACCTGTCCAGGTTTTTCCATTGGAACTGCTTTCCTTCCTAGGAGCCCTATCCCCCCCAGCCGGCCGGAGAGTACAGAGAAAACCTGTTGACCGCCTGGGGCCATGGAGCTGAGAGGGGCAGGATAGGACATTGGAATGCCAGGGCCTCTCCTAAGCCTGCCCTCCTCCTCCCTGGCTGGAGCAAGGCTGGGGTGCCCTTGCCGATCCTCCGCCCGGCTGCAAACCCCAGGCTTGCCCGGGAAAGCCAAGGGCTTCCTTCCTCAGGCCCCCAAACCTCCTCCTTTCTGAATCAAAAAGCCAATGCACCTGGAAAAGATACCCCCACAGCCAAGGATCACCCTGAGACAAGACTTAACTTTACAGGCGCTGAAGTTACCTGCCT
>PVJI01032859.1:0-11789 GCA_004026765.1 Micronycteris hirsuta
TGCTTTTAGTGCATTTACCAGGTGCTAGAGAAAGCCTTCTAATGCCTAAACATAGATATTATAAACCAATGTATTTTCCTTTTTTATCCTATTTTTATTGTTTTTTTCCCATTACCATTTATCCCCTCTATAGCCTCTTCTACATTCCCCCAAATTATATGAGTAATAAGAGTCTAGAGGTCGTTTGCTGCCCCGGGCTTCTCATGTACCTGTGTACTAGGAAGAACCCCAGGTAGAACCCCCCGGTTTCCTCCACTCAGCCCCGCTTGTTCACATCTTCTGAGTCAATCGCTGCAGGCGAACCCTGGTTTCATCTTTCTACCAACAGACCGAGACCTACACCATCCAGTCAGAACTGCACAATTTGGATACCTTATTTACATAAAATTGCCCTAATTGAGAAGCTGGGTGGGAATGTTTGCTATAAAAGACAGCTTTCTCTTTGTCTCAATGGAACACAATTTAGATTGCTACCTGAAGCCGGCTCCTGGAAAGCAGCTTCTTTTGCTTAAATACATGCTTTTTATTCTTTATTAAAGCCTAAAATTAAATTTGGTTTACAAATAATATTATTAAAAAAAAATAAGTTTAAGTTATTTTGCTTTTAAATAATCTTGCAGAAATTCTAAGTATGAAACAAAGGAAGAAATGATAATGTGAATGACTTGAGAAAATGAATTCAATAATATGAAAAATAAAACTTGTATGTGACAAAAGAAGAGGTAATAAAAGCAATAAACTGGAAATCATGATTTGCAATATATATAATAGATTGCAATCTATGTAATAGATTCCAACATATAATATGTAAAGATTTATATTTTAATGTATAAACAGTTCTGATAAATCTATATTGTAAAGATTAATACAAGATAAAACATTAGTAAAAACATCTTCTAATTGTATTTATCATGATAAATTTGTATTTAGCTCAATAATTTCTTGTGTTCCTATTTGTATTTTTTCTAACATTATGTTATTAGAAGAAATCAATCAAAATGACAATAGTGATGCTATCTTGATAAGAAGAAATTATTCTGGTTAATAAACATGAAAATATTTAAAATCAATATAATAAATAAAAATTAGAATCATGAGATACTAGCTTTTTCCTAGAAATTAGTAATGCTAAAAATAGGTAATGCTTAGATCAAGGAAAGAAATGTTCACATCAAATAGGAATCAGAACGTAAACTGGTATAACCTTTGACATTTTATTTTTTTTAAATAAATTTTTTGGCCATTTCAGCTTCAAAATTAAATTTCTGGAAGTTTATCCTCAGAAAAACTCTATACAATGATGTTAATCACAATATGGTTTATTTTAATGAAAATCTGAACAAACTAAATGGCCAACTATCAAAAACACATTAACTAAATTATGGTTTATCAATGTGATGAATATTATGTGGCCGTTAAAGGACCCACAGACAAAGCCAAAGGGGGTAGGATTGAGGGTGGGAGGTGAGGGTGGGTGGGGTGGGGGGAAGTGGTGGCAGGAAAATGCAGACAACTGTACCTGAACAACAATAAAAAAATAAATTAATTAAAAATAAATGGAAAAAAAACTTATATACCAATTTTACTGTGATGAAAAGAGGATATTAGAGTTACTCAATAAAAGAACTTGCCTTTTTCCCCTCTAATAGTCAATGTCAAAAATAAAAGCTCAGTAACTTAGAAAAAAAATAAAAAAAATAAAAATAAAAGAGAAAATATGAGTAAGCAATTTATATCAAATGAAACTTTTAAAAATATATATAATTCAAACAAGTACACATATACTTACATAAATATATGATTCAGATATCTGCTACTTTGATGTTCCATAGTCCTCTGAGGTCTTTTTTTAAAAAAATTTTAATAAAGGTACTAGAGTTGTGTCCCCAGTACTAGGGAGGTCAAGTTTCTTACCCACTACCCCAAGTATTATCAACGAGGACATTTTGTCTTCATTCTATACGCTTCTGGATTGCCATTTTATCTCACATTCAGAGACAGTTCATTTCTATAATTTATGATTCCTCAGGCAAAAAATAGAAGGTAAATCCCATTTCATTGTCCAGAAAACAACTTCTAAACACCTGTTGTATATCCCCCAAGACTTTTGCCGGGAAATATCTACGGGAGATGACAGCATGGCAAAGAGGAGGCCACAAATTAGTATTTAATAATAAACCTCCCAGCTCTAAATCCCTAAGCCATCTATACCACAAAGCATTTCTCACCCAACAGGCTGCTTCTGTCCACTCGTTTGGCCAGACTTTCTCCCTGTAGGAATCACTTTCTGTAACTGACTGTTCTATTAGTTCCTGATTCCCAAATTATTGCTTGTTAGAAAATAGCTTAAAATGTCGATATTTTTCTATTATGTTAGGCAAATCAATTTAATTGGTTTGCAATAATCCTTTCATTCCAGATTATATCTAGAAGTTTAAAACTTTACAGTTAAGAGACAGTTTGTCAAGGTTTTACTTAGTCCAAAGAGCATTTTCTCCTAAAAGAAATTTCTGCTGAACTCCTAGAGAATCCGATGCAAAATATAATCAGCTTTTAAAAGAAGCTTTTAACACTCTCTATTAAGATAGATGTAGATATTCACATAAGTATATACATAATTATATGTGTGTGGGCTACAGAAGGATACACTTCCAAATGTTTATGAGCCTGATCTCTGGTACTAAAGTTGGTTATTTGAGAGATTGGTGGTGTGCTCAATTTTTAAGGCTTTGAATTTACCTGTGTATGTTTAAATAGTAAAAGGGCATTTTTAAGCTAAAATATAGATAACTCAAAGGTAAATCTGGAGGTGCCTCAGACAAACTAAAATAAGATCATTCAGACTTTTGAAGATGTATGTTTGCAGTGGCAAAGGAGAATCTCATTTAGAGTCAGTCATCCATGTTTGATTTTCAGTGGATGCCACCAAAAAGGAAATGACATAGGCCCTAGAGAACTGGTCTCTGTGTATAAAAGAAGAAATCAGTGGCTTCCCTCTCCCCTAGTATTTCACATCCCCCCCCTTTAGAAAATGCTAACATGCAAAGAGTCCTGTGGAGTTTCCTGCCAGATAAGGTAGTCATGTAGCTCTGAGCACTTTAAATGTGACTGATGTGATGAGAAACTGAATTTTTAGATTCCTTTGATTATAATTAATTCAGTTTCCGTTTCAAATCATGTACTCAATTCAATTATTAGAAATCTCTTAGGGATATTTTTTAAAATTTGGGTAAGCGAATCAACCTTTTCAACTGTACATTGTTTGGAATCTAAATACAGATCAAATATTTCCAAAAAAAAAACCCTACTATCCAAATTAAGATGTATTATAAGTATAGAATGTGCTCCAAATTTTGTGAATTGTTGTATTACAAAAGAATATAAAATATCTCATCAATAAATTTTACATTGATTACTTCAGATATATTGGGTTAAGTATAATACATTATTTACATTAATTTCTTTGGTTAAAATTACATAGTAACTCACAATATACTTCTGATGAATAGTGCCATACTAGAAGATAAAAGCATGGCCTGATGCAGAAGCTGCAGACTGATAGAGAATACTTAATATACAGACATTTTTGGTTTGTCCATGCAACATTTTCAATTTTTTAAAGTTATTTGCCAGCATTTTTACATATAATATATATTTTTATCTTAGATATAATTTTTGAAAATGTTTGATATCTGTCTGCTCTTGAAAAATTACTGAAACTGACAATAGCCACCCCCTCCAGCTAAGTCATAGCTCTACATTGTGCATAGCTCAGTTGCCAATAAAAAATAAAATTACTCTGCCAGACCTCTGAAGATGTTTGCGTTTGAAATCCTTGAGGCACATGACAGGATGATGTAAAAGAACTGGGGATTTTACCCATTAAATTTATTCTCACAAGTGTTCTCTGCATTGGGCAGTTTCCCTTTTTCTAGCTACAAAAATTGATCAACATTTTACAAGGTGAAAATGCCATTGAACATTTTAACAGCTGCTCATAAATCAGGTGACAAAGTCAGAATGAAGCAGCATCTTGCACTGTGGTACAGAACACCCTAGTTATATTTAATGCAGAGCCTGCTCCTTTAAATCCTAGGAAACTCCCAGGTCCTCTCTGCACTATTGGCCTATATGACAGGCTTTAATTAGCACAGATTTTTCACGTTCATGGGTAGATTGGAAATTTGGAAGTACTTAATGAAAAAGGTCTGTTACCTTGACCACTTTGAAATTGCAGTTAGAGGACATTTGCTTGCTCTAAAGGCTGACTGCATACAAATATATGAATATTAACACTATGTATACAAAAATAAAATTTTAGGCTTTTAACTAATGACATAGTCATTTTGATACAATGTAATACCCCTGAAAAATGTGAGCGGCATCTTTGTGTGATACCTATAAACTAAGGACAATGGCATTTTTTGATAAATATTCAGGCATCATAGCTTTCCTTTTGCCTATTAGATTAAAGAAAACAAGGTAAAAATATGCTATTCATGTTGTACTTTAGCTCGCTTCCCATCTGTAGCTTACAATGTAATAGGATTCAGAGACTAATAGAAAGACAAAGAGATACATACACATGTAGGACTACTGAATAACTCCCCGCCAAGATAGCACATCAAACACTTGTATACTAGACATTAAATATCCTTATCTCCCTCTGAATTGCCTTTCTTCCACTTGAAGTCCTAGACCCTCCATCTCTGTATATATACTTAATTTTGCCTTTGACATTTTTATGCTTATGTGAATTCCCAGTAAATAAGTATGAACTCTTGATTTTCTTCTGTTATCCTACCTAATGTCATTTTAATTATTTGACCAGCCATAAGAACCAAGAGGCAAAGGGAGGGTTTCCTGCCATACACATACATGTTTGCATGCATACATACATACATACATAAAAAATAAGAATGCAAAAAGTTACAGTGATTGCAATAAGTAAACATGAATGAGGATTGAGAATGATACTAGAAGATAAAGGGTGATCAGGGAAGTCCCCTTTGAAGATGTAAAGTTTGAGGTAAGACCTGGAGAAAGAGAAGTAAACAGCTATGTGAAGAGCAGAAGAATGTTCCAAGGTGAGGAAAGAGCATGTGCAAAATCCTTGATATAGGCGTATTCATTTCTAGAACTGAAAGAAGTGCAATATAGCATGACAGACCTGGCTGCCCACCTTAGGGCCATTGAATAGACCTCACTGGGCACCATCATCCTGACTCTGGCAGATACTGCAGCTTCTTAACAGCGTCAGCTAAACATCACTATCCCAGGCAGGCTGTCCACAGTGCTCAACCTAAGCCCTCAGTCCCCAGCACTAACCTAAATCAACAAGCCTAGACGTAACCATCTAACCACTAGTACTGTTATCATAGGTAGTTAAATAATTATTAATAAAAATGGAGGCAAAGGAAATTATACATTGATCTTAATAAACTGGGGAGCATAAGCCTATTTGCTTTGCCAGGAAGCTATAGCTTCATGCCCCAGGGGTTCACGACATGCTCCACTAAGAGGATTAACACCTCTTTCTTCCTTTTTCTTCCCAGACTGTTGGGTGGCACAGGGGAAGGTGCTCAATGACAGGGGTCTATCTGTCTAAGTAGGAGGTGGACCCATCAAAAAGCACAGGAAAGCTTGGGAAGTTGATTGGTTATTTCAAAAAAGTACCTAGTCCATCCCAAACCCAAGCTAATATAATCACAGGAGAACAAAAAAGCTCTCTCTCTCTCTCTGCCTCTCTGCCTCTCTGCCTCTCTACCTCTCTGTCTCTCTGTCTCTCTCTCAGGAATCCACACTTGCCCCATTCATTCACACATTCTCCCTAGCCTGGGAGCATGCAACCATGTTGGTCTGGCAGCAACCAGGGCCCACAGCAGATTGCATTGACTGCAAAAGTCTAAGCTTTAATATGAAGCAGAAACTCTGGATATTGGTTTTTGTTCTGGCCTTTCCGAAGACATGGTTGTACTTTTTCATGGCGGGACAGAGGGAGATGGGAAATTGATCCTCCAGGGGCAACCTTCTATTTCCCCCTGAGTAAATCTTACCATGCTACTATCTACCATGCATGGATCCTGTGAAAGAGCCCGATTTCCTCTGACAACAATACTAGAGACTTTGTTCTCCTCAGATGGACCCTTTTCTTTTTGGCTTGAAAACACCTCTCCCTTATCCCCTTGTCCAAATCCTTCACACAGAGTCAAGACCCTATGTTAAATTGGACTCATTGCTGATCAGTAAAACTTTTCCACTCTCTGCTCATTCTTTGTTTTCTTTAATATTTGAATACATGATATTGGGTGGAAACAGTACAGATGGCCCTGGCTGGTGTGGCCCAGTTGTTTGGAGCATCGTCCTGTGGACCAAATGGTCACAGGTTTGATTCCCAGTCAGGGAACATACCCATGTTGATAAAACATACCCATGTTTTATCTACATTTGGGCCACTTTTCAGAAGACAACCAATCAATGTTTCTCACATTGATGTTTCTTTCTCTCTCTCTGTCTCTCTCTCCCTCCCTCACTTCTTTCCTCTCTCTCTAAAAGCAATGAAAAAATGTCCTTAGGTGAGGACAAAAAAAAGTATAGATGAATTGGGGAGGTAGAAGACTTTTGGATTTAATTTTAATTGTAAAACAGACTGTTGAAGAGTATTAAGTAGGAAATGTGACAATTCATATTTATAATTTAATATGATTATTCTGTTATGCAAAAAAAGTTTGGAGATAAATAAGAGTGTGAGTACAAGGATGTCAGGAAAAGAGGTGTGTGAGGGTGTAGGAGCCAGTGTGCACTGAATGGATGTGAGATCAACATGTTGAATTAATATTTACTGTCATACTAACAGTAAATGTTGGCAATTTCAACAATGGATGAGGAGAAAAATCAATGTTTATTGAGTAAAAGCTACTTTATATATTTCCTACATCAATCCTTGCACAAATCTATGAATATGTTATTGAGCTTATTTCCCTGTTAAGAAAATGCAGACTCAGATAGGTTGCCTAAGTCACACAGCAAGTAGCTGAGATCTAGACCAGACTATAGGATGACTGAGCTTGCACTATAACATATGTAAATTTAAATAATGAACAAGCATTGCTGAGAGTCTGCTGTTTGCAGGTATATAAGATCTATCTGGAAAAAGTCTAGCCAGTGTCAATATAAAAAGAACAGTTTGCGTGACATCGATGTAACCTGGCAGCCAAGGAGAGTGGACTGGAATGCTCATGTGCAAACAATGATGACTTCACTGTGCTAGTCAGTGACGGTGGGTCCATTGGGTGAGCTTGTGGACTGTGTGGCTGTCACATTCAAAATGAGTGAGTAGAGCAACAGATCTGCATCAAATTTTGCATTAAGCTTGAACATCCCTCAGCAGAAACTGTTTGGATGACTCAGAAGGCCACAGCTCTGGGCAACTGGTGATTGGCAGTTTCAGCACGACAATGCACTGGCTCACGCATCGTGTTTCCTGCAGAGAGTTTTGGCAAAACATCAAATCACCCAGGTGACTCAGCACCCATACAGCCCAGATTTGATGCTTTGCAACTCCTGGCTTTTTCCACAATTAAAATCACCTTTGAAAGGGAAGCAATTTCAGAGTGTCAATGAGATTCAGGAAAACACAAAAGGGACAGCTGATGGCGATTCCAGCATCAAAGGAAGCAGAGTGGTTTGAACAGTGGAGGAGACACTGGGAGAACTGTGTGAGGTCCCAACGGGCTGACTTTGAATCAGACTGAAAGTGTTACTGTCCTCAGGATACTGTTTCCTGTATCTTGTATCTTCAATAAATGTCTCTATTTTTCATACCGCATGGCTGGATACTTTCTGGATGGACCTTGTGCATGATTGTGCAATAAATGAAAAACAAATGAGGACTAAAAAAGTGTCTTCTATTTTTGTTATATAATAAAACATGAACAAGATTTACTTTTTGTAAAAAAAACAATAATATAAATTAAAACTAAAATTCTCAGTTTTTAACTCTGTTATTATCTAAAGGTATATCTAAAGGTATAAAGGACATCTAAAGGTATAGTTCAGTCCTATATTTTAAAGAAAGCTTTAAGATCTGCATAAAGTTAATGAAGGAAGACATGTTAAATCAAGTCTGTACTTCTTTTAAAAATCCTGCACTTTTCAAAAGTACAAATGGGTAGGAGATAGTGGAGGAAATCAAGCCATGATCTAAATAAAGACCTGTTGATTAGTTAGCAGCTTCGTTAAAGCTCTTTTTGTTGGGTGACTAAACAATGCCGGCACTAGTCAGGAAGATGGATTACCGAATATCCTCACAGTATCCTCTCAACTCAAATCTATGTACCCAGCCACTTTGCTCCTCACTAAGGTTCCTGACCATGCCGAGAATGAGGGAGGAAAGGAGGAAGGGGATTTTATTCTGTTTCTTAATCAGACCCTCTTAGTACATCTGTTATGTCACATATCCTTGCTTTTTGCTTTGCTTGTTTGCTTTTCTATTCAGTAACACATTTTGGGTATCTATATCATTTTAGTTAAAGTTAGAAATTTAACAAGGCAAATTATTCTCAGCATTAGAGATAACCGTGGTTTACCTTGTATGACCTTCCACTGGGCACACAAACGGCTAAAGAATTATTGTCCCAAATGTTACCGTGGAGCGTGCCAACCCACCTGCTCTCAAACAAAGAAGCTTTCAGTAACACTGAGTTTCTTCCTACTTTTCTACTTCCTGCCCCTGCTTCCCACCCCATTTTGGGAAGATCGACCCCATGGAACTGTTTTCCTTCTGCCTCAATCCCCCACTTCCATGAAATTAGCTAAATGATGTCATGCTTCATTTTATCTGATTTGGAAGCAATCCATCACCCTTTTGCTGGTTGTATTAGTGCAAACGATCAGCATATTAATTCATTTGTGAGAATAAGCTCAAGGGTAATTACAGTGAGGAGGTTTAATGCCTAAACGTGTTAATGTCGATAATCAGAAGTATTTTCCCAGGACGGAACAATCGTTAGACAATTACTGTTGGATATGATTGCCCTGGTAGACAACAGACACGGTGTCAAGAGGGAAATAGCAAAAGCTTGTTTTGCAAGTACTGTATTATCAGCAAGTTCTCTCTTTCACCCGCAACAGTATTTTCTACTATGTTCAGCTCATGTATAGCCATCCTAGTACTTACTCTTTGCAAAGGTGATTAACTTAAAAAAAAAAAAAAGTTGTATTTGTTATGTAAAAGAATCACTAGAGACACTTGACACTCCCTGAAAGCCTTACCCTTTTCTTATTCTTTCTCTTCTGGTGCTTTGATTTCTTTCTGCATAAAATTACCAACTTAATAGCTTTCTTTTATTTCCCAATATGCCCCAGAGTCTCTGTTATCTAATTTTTTTTTCCTGTAGTGAAAAGATTCTTAGGTCTGACTGAATATCAAGACCCAAACACTCTTAACAGAGGGCAGCCCCTCTCGATTAGCAAGTTGCAGTGAATTGGATAAACACAGTGGGAAAACTTGATTATTGATTAACACTCATTACTCTTGCTGGAGTGATTCTGAATGTGAATTTGAATTTAATCTCCATTATTTTTCATTTCTCTTTTTACTCAATGCTTTATGATATAATTAAAAATGGAAATGCAATCATAGTTTTGTCTCTTTATAGCATTGCTCTCCTGGACCTCTTTGAGACATGTATGAGATTGTATCCAGTTACAAGGAACAGAAAAGGAGCTCAAATAGTTCATTGCAATAACCCATGAAGAGAATATATTACCTTGTGCAATTGAAACATCCCCAACTAGAGGAGGTTAAACATGTGTAACTAAGGGCTGTAGTTTTAGTCAGTGCAATTCTGTTGTCTCCACACTCCTATGTTGGCTTTGAGCTCAGAATGTTTTCCCATATGATCCCCAAAAGCTCTAACACCCCCAGTCCGCAGTCCTCTGATCTGCACGTGGCCTTTACTGGTGCTTCCCCAAGCATCAAACAGAACATCTGGGTTCCTATTTGATGAAGTGACAGGGATGAAATGCTGTTCCCTGAAGCAATTAACTGGGCCAGAAAAATGCCCTGCTCTCACCAGTTATGGCTCAGGATGAACATGCAACTGAAGTCTATCAGCAGGACTTGGACAATCAGAATCACAGGGAGGCTTTACTGAGCCAGGACGTCTGCTGGGAATTGGGCCAATCTCAACCAAACTGCATGACTTTTATATCACAGAGAAGGCATAAATGAGCACAGATCTTTCTACATGTACAAATAGTTTGATCATTTGGACAAAAGTGATAGAGAAATGTGTTTAAACTTAACATAATCAGAGATCAAATTTGTACCCATCAGGTTCCCATCTTTAAATTTTTATTTCAGTCACAGTTCAATCAGAAAAACAGAAATCATTCTGTGTATTCCAAGAATGAGGAGTTTTAATACAGGAAGGATGCGTGTTAGGATGGTCAGTGACACAGGCCGTGGAAGAATTTGCAAAGAGAACGTGCAGGGAGTAAAGTTTTTTATTCACTCCCCAAGAGAGGAGAGGGGCTTGCTGTGGAGACATACAGCACCAGTGAAGTGTAGGGGCTTTGAGTTTTTATTAGGTGATTGGGGTGATTCTAAAGCAGGATGTTTCTGTTGGTCTTGTGTGGGCTGCAGCTTGTTTTGATGTTATCTTTGGGTGCAGGGTCCAGTCCTGGCAGTCTGTTTCAGGAGCCTGTTTAAGGAGCCTGTGTACCTTCAGGGCACTTCCAGTAATTTTCTAGGCTTGAGGATAGAGACTTGTAAAACAAGAGTCAGTCATGCTTTATGGGGTCCAGCTAGCTCTGGCAAAGAGGGACAGAGAATGGGGGCTTTTGCCCTATTAATATGGGTGAAGACCAGGGAAACTGCCGTAGATCATCTCAACTGGTAGCACTTAAGCAAGTTACTCTCAAGGGCTCACTGTGATGCATTTGCTCATGCTCTGCTTAAACCGCCTCTGGAAAATAATAATCTTTCCTTCTCTTCCACCTCCCAAATTTAACTGAAGAACCTCTCCTGTTACTTTTAAACAGGAATGGAAAGGAAAAAAGAGTCTGGAAATGTCATTTTCTAGATTCTCCTTTGTGAAACCCTATAATGTAATGGTAGTAATATTGAGTTGACACAGAAAATCCAGCCATTCCAGTATCTTTAATGGTTTCTTAAAAAAAAAAAAAAAAACTTAATTGAGGTATAATTCACATGGTATAAATTTCACCCATTTATCATTCAGTACTTTTTAATATACACAGTGTTATCCAATCATCACCCAAAACTAATTTTCAAACATTTTCATCACCCCAAAAAGAAATCTTATATCTATTAACAGTCATTACCGTTCCTACCCTCTCCTGCCTCCTGGAACTAGGCAACCACCAACTGACCTGTGCTTTTACATATTTATTTATTCTGGATATTTCATGTAAACAGAATCATTCCAATGCCTCATTGACACGGGGTAGATCGGGCCTGCCGACACCCGTGGTTGCCGTGACTCGGTGCGTGTGCCGTGACACGCGGGGAAAGAAGTACCGGGGCTACGTGGCTGATTCCTCCCATTCCCAGGAAAAAGCCCCCTGGCTTGCCCAGCCAGGGTTTTTATCAGGGGCATTAGCAATTTACATAGGATTGATTATTCATGGGATTAAGCAGAACAGGTAGGATTACTCATAGCAAGGCATTGGGATGTTGATTCAGGACTGGTGGCAGACAGGACCAGGTGAAAGAGATCAGCAAGCCGGAATTTTTTAAGATACACCTTTGCCAAATTCCTATT
>PVJI01032860.1:0-11802 GCA_004026765.1 Micronycteris hirsuta
GCTGTAGAATAGACTGAATCAAATTACTCACCTAGCAAGTTGAGCTAGTTCTTTTTGGGTCAATGGGCTTCCCTGTTTACATAATAGATTTTTAAGTAAAAGTAGTCGTGTCTGAAAAGAAATGTTAAAGGATTATCATTCTTAAGAATTAGCTTAATAAAAATACCAAGAATCAAGTTCAAATCTTAACTCATTTAGGAGCTGACTGATCTTACACAAATCACTCTATCTTTTAGAGCCTCACTCATGTCGTTTTAAACCACCATTTTCTGAGAATTCCTGAGGGAGGTAAAGATAATCCAAATAAAGCACTAAGGCCATAGCTACTGTTACTACCAAGGATGTTAAGGGTCTAAACTAGACAACCACAATTAAAAAAAAAAAAAAGTTTTATACAAGTACGCATTCATATAACATATATCTCACACATTATAAGTCTGTAATTCAATGACTTAATAAATGTAGAAAGTCTGTAATTCAATGGCTTAATAAATGTAGAGTTCTGCAACCATGACCATAATCTAGCTTAGAATATTTCTATCAATCCAGAAAGTTCACTCATGCCTATATGCAGTTAATCCCTTACCCTTAGCCTTAGCAAATCACTCTTTCCTTACTCTTACCCTTAGCCTTAGCAAATCACGATCTTTTTTATGTTTTAGAAATTTGCCTTTTCTGAACATTTCATATAAATGGAATCATGCATTATGTGTTAAGCTTTTACATCTGGCATCTTCCATTTAGTATAAAGTGGTTGAGGTTCATCCTCATTATAGCATATAAAAGTAGCTCATTCCTTTTACTGCTAAATAGTATTCCATTAAATAGATATACCTCATCTATTTATCCATTTACCAATTAATGAATATTTAGACTCTTGACTATTATTTATAATGTTGCTATAAAAATTCTGTATTTTATTTTTTCTAAAGATTTTTTTAAAAATTTATTTATTTTTAGAGAGAGGAGAAGGAAGGGAGATAGAGAGGGAGAAACAGCAATGTATGGTTGCCTCTCACATGGCCCTCACTGGGGACCTGGCCTGCAACCCAGGCATGTGCCCCAACTGGGAATCGAACTGGGACCCTTTGGTTCCCAGCCTGCACTCAATCCACTGAGCTATACCAGCCGGGCTAAAAATTCTTGTACATGCCTTTGTGTAGACATATATTTTCATTTCTCATAGGTAGATTTTTAGGAATGGAGTTGTTGGGTTATGCTAAGTTTATGTTTATTTTTGTAAGAAGCTGCCAAATTGTTTTCTGAAGTGGTTGTTCCATAGACTGGAAGACTCAATACTGTTAAGGTGGCAGCTCTTGTTTCTGCTTAAAAAAAAAAAAAAAAATCACGCATACATACATACCTCCTCATTTGGCAAAGACACATATACCCGTTTGATGAAACGCCTAAAAGAAGGATTCAAGCAATTCAGTAATGTAATTTTGGATTTAAACGTAACTCAGTTTAAGTAGCAAATGACAAGAAAAAACTTTTAAGTATAATGCTCAAGGCATGCGAATGCATTTTAGTCATCAATGTAAAAAGTTATTTTTAGAGTTACTCTTTTAAAACCCTCTAGTTAATATTTAAAAGTCCTTAATTCAATACTGTCAGAATTAAGTTAACCATTTAGGTATGTGCATATTTTTAACAGTAATAACACTTTAAAACAAAATATCTGATATAAGAATTTTAGTAAGAACATCTTTACTCTCTTTTTGAAACTAAAAACAACTAAAACCAAGAAGTACAACAGAAACAAAAAAGTACACATCAAGAAACTAGGTAACATTTATGGAACTTAAATATATGAAGAAGGGCTACCTAGGGCAGTACAAATTACACTGACGAAGTAGGATACACACTGCGGATTACAGACACTGATGTCAGAGCATAGTGTTTTCCAAAGGAAACAGAGCATATTTGGAAGGGTAACAGAATCAACCTCCCCACATTTAAATAAGCATGTTTAGACTACCTCTGTAGATCATGTGAACCCTAGTCAATAACAGGGCAATGGCAAGAAAAGTGAAGCTGAACAAAGAAAACATCAGTCAGTCTGGCAAGGTGACAAACTGTCTTGCAGTGGCCAATCCTTAGTAGTCAAAGAAGACTAAATCAACCCAATGCCCCATTTACACACATGTACACTATTTATCAGGTGGGGCTTTACCAATGAATTAGAGAGACTGCCTGTCGGTCCACAGTATTCATAGGGACAACTCAGAATACTTGCTTGGTATCTTACTTTTCTAGTTCTTCTACAATATTCTTCCAAAACTAGGTTTTCTAAGAACACTCTTCTAATTTAAATAAAAACAATAAGCAAAACAGGCAAGAGCACAGGACGGAATTTTTAAAATAGTGTCAAAATAGGAGAAAAGAATACAATAAATAAAGGGGATAAAATAAAGAACATGTACAAGAGAATTCTGCCATAAAGAAAATTAAAATTTTAACCAAATACATTTTCATGAAATATAATAATAAAAAGAAAGTCTTCTATGAAACATGAACTCAATGAGATATAAGGGCTCAAGAAAATCACATATTGGACAAAGGTTCAGGAAATAAAACAACGGAAGAAGATGAAAAAAACGGATCACAGAGATCAGGAAAGCAGTGAGAAAGAAAACAAAAACCAACAGAGAAACAAGGGTTACAAAAATAGGGGCTGAAAGGAGATTAGAAACCAACCTGGTAAGAAATAAAAACAACAAACAGGAAAACAGACAAAACAAAAGACTTAAAAGTTTAAAAGGATTAGAAAGCAAATTATAGATATAGAAGAGAAAAAGATGCAACATTTTGCATAAATGAGTGTAGAAGGAAAAAAATAAAGATAACTTTCCCAAAACAAAGGGGGTTCCAAACTATGAATTTATTTATTTTTAAAGATTTTATTTTTAGAGAGATGGGAAGGGAGGGAGAAAGAGAGGGAGACAAACATCAGTGTGTGGTTGCCTCTTGTGTACCCCCTACTGGGCACCTGGCCCACAACGCAGGCATGTGCCCTGACTGGGAACTGAACCAGTGAACCTTTATTTCACAGGCTGGCATTCAATTCACTGAGTCACACCAGCCAGGGCCCAAACTATGAATTTAAATAAACACCAAATCCCAGGAAAAATAAACACAAATCAATCAACATTATTTTTCAAATAACTAGATTTCAATATTGAAACTATATCCAGTAATAAAAAAAATCAAGCTAATCCATGAATGTGAATAATAGTAGGCTGCCTTCAGACTTTTGCAGGCAACATCCAACCCTAGAAACAATGGAGCAACATTACAGATTCCTCAGGAAGAGAAAGAGGCCAATAATTTTATGCCAGGTCAAACTTTCCTCCCAGTAGGAAGGGGACAAATTTGTTCAAACACATGAGAACAGAGAACATGACAGAGTTTCCATGAAACTTGCTTTTATCAGTTTCTCATAAAGCCCAATAAAAGGTAATAAGAATCAATTTTCGAGTTTTAAGATAATCCAACCCAGAAGGATAAGCAATTTGCCTAAAGCCAAAAATGAAAAGTAGTTTTCCTGATATCCTGCTGGCCATGTCCTCAAAAATACTTGAGGCCAGAGGATGGTTATAAGGAGGAAAATAATGAATTTAGTTTTCAAATTGAGAGTGAAGGAAATAAGAAGTATGTGAGATGAACACATGACTAAACATATCCGTGATAAATATGTGTGCTTCTACATAATCTTCCTACCTGAGAACAGCCTCATCAAGCTCTTGTGGCCTGTTAGTCGCACCCATTACAAGTACTCTGTCATCTCCAGCAGATTGAACCTATAAGCCAAAAAATTGTTTTCAGTACTGTTACAGAAGGTAATAACAACGAAAAATATAATAAAGATATCTGTATTTCTAATTTGTGTTTTAATAGAAAAATATATACATTATGTTACCACATTAATAATATCACAATGTATACTTACACCATCAAATTCTATTAGAAATTCAGTTTTTAGACGTCTGCTAGCATCATGTTCTCCTTCCCTTCTTTCACACAAAAGGCTATCAACTTCATCTACAGGAAATACAAGGATAAGACTTGAATTAAAAGCCAAGCTATATGAGTTATCTGAGATTAATTTAGTTCACTACTTAAATTATTAATATAGTGGGTCTTACTCAGTTAATTAGATAGTCTTAACTTTGTGCTTCTTTAAAACTTTTTCCTTCTGAATACTTGTTCCTATCTTACCACTTACATTTGGAGAAGGATATTTCACGAAAGTTCAACTAACTCAGCTGGTAAACATGTTCTTCTTACCTATAAAAATTATAGAAGGTTGAAGTTCTCGAGCCACAGCAAAAAGAGCTCTCACCAACTTCTCTCCTTCTCCCACCTACAACAAGGCATAACACATTATTACAGATATAAAATTAACATTATTCCAGCTTTTAAAATTTTATGATTGAAAGTCTATAACCTAGACATTTAATTTCCCTTCTTTGCAAGATTTGGTTTAAGGAACTGGGAAGAGGATAACGGAGGTTACTGAAATATCCCTTATAATTTTATTTTATTTTTTTAAAGATTTCATTTATTTATTTTTAGAGAGAGAGGAAGGGAAGGAGAAAGAGAGGGAGAGAAATATCAATGTGTGGTTGCCTCTCGCATGCCCCCTAGTGGGGACCTGGCCTGGAACCCAGGCATGTGCCCTGACTGGGAATCAAACTGGCAACCCCTGGGTTCACAGCCCATGCTCAATCCACTGAGCTACATCAGCCAGGGCATATCCATTATAATTTTAGAAAAGAGACCACTTATTTATTATTTAACACAGTCTGTTAAGTACTATAAAAAAATAAAATATATCTCTGTTTTGCTTGACACTGTACTTCTCAACACTAAGTCTTGAGAATGAAATATCTATTAGTCAAAGGTAAAAAACCAGAGGGAAGAGAAAATACAAAGGGAAAGAGATGATGTACATATTCCTTAAGCCGTAGGTTGCAGGGTATATTTATAAAAGCAGATAGGTTAAGAAAGTGCTCTACTGAACAAAACTTGCTCTATTAAGAACACCTTGAAAATTTATTCTTACAATATCAATGCCAATAAATATAAAAATATTTTTAGGTAGTTCAAGAAGTCTATGAACACTCCTTTAGATATTATACTAAAACCACTCTACACAGAAGCATGGAATGAGAGGGTCATGAGGTTAGGGGTGATCTACTGTAAAAACTTCTCTGTCCTCTAGGTGGCATCTATTCTTTTTATTAAAAATTTAATTAAAAAAAGAAAAAAGAACTGGCCCAAGATTTAGAATCATCAAAACAAATATTCTCAGAGCTGGAGGGACCTGCAAGAAATCCCCTTCTGTGACATCAATACTTTACAAATGAAGCAAGGCCTGAAGTGATACTTTTTTAAGGTCAGCCCAGGATGGAAAAGCTAGGTTGGAATCCCTATCTTCAAACTTTGAAGACAGTGTTTTCCATTATCCTACATGTATAGTGTGGATAAACCTACATTAATAACAATTTTATTTATAAAATTTCACAAAGGCAACAAAATGTAACCAGGAAAAGAGGTATTGTTTTATAGTGTGTGGTTTTTTTAAGATTTTATTTATTTATTTATTTTTAGAGATGGGAAGGGAGGAAGAAAGAGAGAGAAAGAAATAGCACTGTGTAGTTGCCTCTCACACACTCTCTACTGGGGGTCTGGCCCGCAACCCAGCCATATGCCCCAGACTGGGAATTGAACTGGCCGGCTGGCACTCAATCCACTGAGCTATACTCGCTAGAGTTATATTACTTTTAATTACTTTACAAAATTGAGAACCCTGCCAATATCTGATCTTGGACTTCTAGCCTCCAAAACTATAAAACAATACATTTCTGTTGTTTAAGCTAGCCAATTTATGGTACTTTGTTACACAGCCCTAGAAAACTAATGTAGTATTTGACAGCACGATTCTAATTTTATTTATTTTATTTTATTTGTTTAAAAAAAAGATTTTATGTATTTTATAGAGAAGGGGAGGGAGAAAGAGAAACAGCAATGTGAGAGAAACATAGATCGGCTGTATAGGTTGCCTCTCATACATGCCCTAGCTGGACACAGAATCTGCAACACAAGCACGTGGACTGACCAGGAATAGAACCAGTGACCTTTCGCTTTGTGGGATGATACCCAACCAACTGAGCCACACCAGTTACGGCAGTACAATTCTATTTTATTTTATTTATTTATTTTAAGATTTTATTTATTTATTTTTAGACAGAAGGGAAGGGAGGGAGGAGAGGGACAGAAACATCAATGTGTGCTTGCCTTTCATCTGGCCCCCACTGGGGACCTGGCCTGCAACCCAGACATGTGCCCTGACTGGGAATCGAACCGGCAACTCTTTGGTTCACAGCCCGCACCTCAATCCACTGAGCTACACCAGCCAGGGCACAATTCTAATTTTAAAAGAACCTAACAAATGTACATGACTTTCTACTATGAAGAGTGAGAATGATCATATCTGAATAATAGATATAAAACTCACAAATATTTTTGTTTAATGTTTCTACCCTTTACACTTAACATAGTAATGTTCAGACTATAAGTTAAAACATGACGATACTGGAAAAAATACTCACATATTTTGAAGTTAAACTTGCAGCACTTATATTAAAGAAGGTTGCATTAGATTCTGCAGCCACTGCTTTAGCCTTTAAAAATCACAAACGCAAATATTATATTATATATTAGTTCAGTATCTTGCTTTAAAAAGGTAAACACATTCGATCAATTTAAGTACAAGAAAGGAATTTCTAAAAATATAAGATATAACACAATTCCTAATATATGGCAATATTTCCTTCTCAGAAATGAGAAAAAAGGTCTACGAAGAGCTGTGCTTCTTTGCACACTCCCTTTTTTTTGTAAGGGAGAATGGACAGAGAAAGGTTAAAAAGAAAAAAAAAGAGGGTGTTATTCTTTTCCTAGTTAGAGAAAGATAACCAGTTAGAAAAAGACAAACAGCTAAGAAAAAAGTTACTCTTTCCTATTTACTTTTTCCTTCTAGAAGTTACGCAGGAGAAAGAGGTATCTCAGTCCTAGTAAAAACTTTTGACAAAAGTATATTGGGGGAAAAAAAGTCTGTTGTATGTCGATATTTCAATTAAAAAAAAAAAAGAAAAAATCTGTATCACGCTATTTATTTAAATAAAGCTGTTAAGTTAATAAATAAATCAAGGGTTAGGAAGATAATATAAGGTCTTTTTTTTTTTAATTATGTATTTATTTATTTATTTTAGACAGTGGGGAAGGGAGGAAGAGAGGGAGAGAAACATCAATGTGTGGTTGCCTCTCACGTTCCCTACTGGGGACCTGATCTGGACTGCAACCCAGGCATGTGCCCTGACTAGAAATCGAACCATCGACTCTCTGGTTTGCAGGCTGGCGCTCAATCCAATGAGCCACACCAGCCAGGGCAGGTAAGTTCTTTTAAGGTAAAAATTTTATTATTTAATTTGGGGAAATAATAAAAAATTATACTGTTAAATTTACCTAGCCCCAACATATGACTGGACATACATGGTTTTCCATCTACTTTGTCATTGAAAACTAGTTTAAGAACTTTAGTGAAGTATTTATCAAGAAGCAAGTCATAAAGAACAAATATAAAAGGATTTCTTACCAGCATTGTTTTCCCATTTCCAGGGGGACCGAAGAGTAACAGTCCTCTGGCAGGAGCTCTAAGTCCTGTGAACAACTGAAAAATATATGTACAACTATGAATCTGGAGAAACTTTTCCCCAGACATTTTAAGAATTATTTGACATCTAAAAAGCGTCATTTTTCAGTAGCATTCTCCAAAACAGAGCTGAGAACATATAATCAGTAAACTAGCATAATTATTAAAAACAGAAGAAAACAAAGTAATATAAAACCAAATCCTCATTGCTCAAAATGGAAGCAGACAGGTTACACAAGCCATATTACCAAACACAGGTATGCCTCTCTACTTCCTTTAGAAATATCAGTGAAATAATAGTAATGAGTAAAAAGAGAAAAATCTTCAAAACAGAAAGAAAAGGACACAACAGATTTTTGTAGATGGAGAACTGATGAAGAGTGATAAATTATTTAGCAGAGCTGAGGGAGCTTAAACCTAAGTGCCTGCTTGTGAAGGGATACAAGGAGCAAGCTGATGTGAACAAAATCCCTGGAAAAACTAAGTGGAGGCATTGGGTACCAGAGAATGCACCAGTAAGGTAGGCAGCTCAAAACACAGGAACTGCTTAAAAGTTTGTATGAAGAGCCCTGGTCGGTGTGGAGTGGCTGGTTGGAGCGGCATCCTATAAACGGAAAGGTCTCAGGTTCGATTCCTGGGTCTGGGCACATATATCTAACTTGTAGGTTCGGTGGCCACAGTCAGGGCACCTATAAGAGGCAACCTATGAATGTTTCTCTCTCTCTCCTTTTCCCTCTCTCGAAAATCAATAAGCATGTACTTGAGTGAGAATTTTAAAAAAAGAGTCTGTATGAAAAACTTAATCTGTATTCCTGCCCCCACACCAAAAGCACTTAGGTAAGCACTCCCCTTCCACAACCAAAGGAGGCAGAAGTTTTATTCTAGGGAAATTAAACCAGAGTCTCCAGACTCAGGGACATAGGATGTGGCAAGGGTCAAAGGTGAAGCACCAGAATTAACAACACTTTAATTAATAGTGAAGGTGTATGAACTTTTAAGTGGAGCCTTTTGAAGTGGGTGATACTCAACTTAAAAATAAAGATTTTATTTATTTTCAGAGAGAGGGAAAAAAGGAAGGGAGAAAAAGAGGGAAAGACATCTATGTGAGAGAGATACATCGATTGGTTGACTCTCGTGTGTGACCAACTAGGGACCTGGCCTGCAACCTAGGCATGTGCCCTGACAAGGTATCAAACCAGAGAACCTTCAGTTTGCAGGCCGGAGCTCAATCCACTAAGCCACACCAGCCAGGGTTCACACTTTTTAATTTTTATGTGTTCATTTATTTATTTATTTATTTTTCAACTTTAAAAAATACTTTTTTGGTGTGGTTTTAGGTTTACAGAAAATTGAATGGAAAGTACAGACAGTTCCCATATAATTCCTCACCTCCTCATTTCCCCCTATTATTAGCATTTTACATTAGTGTGGCAATTTTTTACAGTTGATGAACAATACTGATACATCATTATTAACTAAAGTCCACAGCTTACATTAGGGTTTATTGTTTGTATCACTTAATCCACTATTACAGTGTCATGCAGAATGGCTTTACTGCCCTATACAATCTTGTGTTCCATCTATTCATCACCTCCTCCCTCCCTATGAATGCCTTCCCTCTAGAATCGGTGCAGGAGAAAGAGGAATTCAGATTCTAGTATAGGGACAAAAATAAGTAAATGGATAAAAACAAATGAAAATATAGGCAAAAGATCTGAACAGCCCTGGCTGGGTAGCTCTGTTGGTTAGAGCATCGTACTAATACACCAAGGTTGTGGTTTAAATCCCCAGTCAGGGCACATGTAAGAATCAAACACTGAATGTGTAAATGAGTGGTATAACAAGTCAAAGTTTCTCTCTCTCTCTAAAACTCAATAAATAAAAACTTTAAAAAAGATCTGAACAGATACCTCATGAAAGAAGATATACAGATAACAAACGTGCATATTAAGAAATACTTGAGATTTTCAGTCAAGATGGAGGCATTGGTAGGCATATTTTGCTGCCTCATGCAGCCACAGAGAGAACTACAACAACAAATAACACCTAGAACCATCAAAATAGTTAGCTGTATGAACATTCGACAACCAAGAATTTAAAGAAGCCACATTAATCCAGACAGGTAGGAAGGGTGGAGTCACAGAGACGAGCAGGAAAGCACGGAGATTCGGTGTGGTGCAAAAAGGCAGCAGTGGTGTTGGCAGCTTGGGGAGCCCCACATTCACTCGTGGTAGATAAAAATCGGTAGGGATACCTTGAGAGTGAGTGATCCCAGCCCCAAGCCAGACTGCACAGTGCAGGGTTCCAGTGCTGGGAAGATAAATACCCATAACTTCAGGCTGTAAAAACCAGTGAGAGTTGGGACAGCAGAAGAAACTGCCAAATTATCAGGAGAGTTCATTGAAAGGGTCTGCATGGACTTAGAACGTAGGGAAACCCACCCACTGTCGGATTCACTATCAGGGCAATACCTAGAAAGACACCAGTCACATACAGGAAGTGGGTGAAGTGAATGGAAAAGAGGCAAGTGATGAGCAAACCTCCAGAAGCCAGACAGTGGCAATGTCTCCTCTCCAAGCCCTCCTCTCATACAGAGCCACAAAGCAGTGAAACAGGTTCCCCACCCTGACAATTACCTAAGGTTCTGCCCCACACAATTTACAGGTGCCTTTTACAGGGAGTCATAGCGGCTCTACCTAATACATAGAAACAAACACAGGGAGGCTGCTGAATTGAGGAGACAAAGAACTATGGTCCAAATAAAAGACTGGAACAAAACCGAGAAAAAGAACTAAATGAAACAGAGATAACCAATCTATCAGATGCAGAGTTCAAAAAACTGGTGATCAGGATGCTCACAGAACTCACTGAGCATGACAAAAACATAAGGGAAGAAATTAAGGATATACTTAAGTGAAATAAAGAAAAATCTACAGGGAACCAAAAGTAGAGAGGAGGAAGCTGAGAATCAAACCAACGATTTGAAACATAAAGAAGGAAAAAGCATTCAAACAGAACAGCAAGAAGAAAAAAGATTCAAAAAAATAAGGATAGCCTTAGGAACCTCTTAAAATGTACTGACATCTGACTTACAGGGGTGCCAGAAGGAGAAGAGGAAAACCAAGAAATTGAAAGCTTATTAAAAAAAAAAAAAATGAAAGAAAAATTCCCTAATTTGGAGGAGGAAATACACATACAAGTCCAGGGAGCACAGAGTCCCAAACAAGATGGACCCAAAGAGGAACACACCAAGACACATCATAATTAAAATGCCAAAGGTTAAAGATAAAGAGATAATGTTAAAAGCAGCAAGAGAAAAACAGTGGGTTACCTACAAAGGAGTTCTCGCAAGACTGTTAGCTGATTTCTCAAAAGAAACTTTGTAGGCAAGAAGGGACTGGCAAGAAGGACTCAAAGTGATGAAAAGCAAGGACCTACAACCTACATTATTCTATCCAGCAAAGCTATCATTTAGAATGGAAGGGCAGATAAAGTGCTTCCCAGACAAGGTAAAGCTAAAGGAGTTCATCATCACCAAGCCATTATTACATGAAATGTTAAAGGGCCTTATTTAAGAAAGAAGATCAAAACTATGAACATTAGAAGGGCAACAAATTCACAACTATCAACAACTGAATCTATTAAAAACAAACTAAGTAAACCACTAGAACTGGAAGAGAATCATCGATATGGAAATCACATGAACGGTTATCAGCTGGGAGAGGGAAAGGAGGAAAATAGGGGAAAAGGTGCAGGGATTAAGAAGCATAATTGGTAGGTACAAAGTAGACAGGGGAATGTTAAGAATAGTATAGGAAATGCCCTGGCTGGTGTAGCTCAATGGATTGAGCGCAGGCTGGGGAACCAGACGATCCCGGTTCGATTCCCAGTCAGGGCACATGCCTAGGTTGCGGGCCAGGTCCCTGTGAGGTCCCTGTGAGGGCCATGTGAGAGGCAACCATACATTGCTGTTTCTCTCCCATTCTGTCTCCCTCCCTTCCCCTCTCTCTCTAAAAAAAAAAAAAAAAAAAAAAAAAAAAAAAAAAAAAAAAAAAAAAAAAAAAAAAAAAAACCCAAAAAAACAAAAA
>PVJI01032861.1:0-11789 GCA_004026765.1 Micronycteris hirsuta
ATTACACAAAATGGTTATCTATGAGTCCTTCCTGAATTGCTTGACAACAATTCTTATTGGTTGCAGACATCTGGAATTTTATTCTTTAATGACACCAACCATATTACAGGCAGAAACATCCTCAGGTTTATGTAAATGGTCATAATCATATACATATTATTTGTACTTACTCACTGAATTAGAATTATAATAAAATAAAAAATCGGTTCTAAATGTATTAAAGATAGATAAAATTCTACTAACAGATAAATGACAGATATCCACACAGACTTTTTTTTCTAAGTGCAAATATTTGTGGTGGCATGAGAGGGGCATGAAGTACGTTAGTATATTAAGTAACTTTGAAAGCTGGGAGATGAATAGTAACTGGAGAAAAGGAATCAGGAAATGTAGGCCAGGTGTACAGAGCCCAAAGCTAATTTTAGATGCTATGGAATTATGTTCTGACATAAACACCTAAGCAAAACTCATCATGCGACATTCAAGAAAACAGTGTTTACTAAAATCAGTGTACGCAGTGGTGACAAATAATAAACTCCCAAAAGGAAAATCTTTTGTAAACATAGTTATACAGGTGTAAGAAGATGAAATTAAAAATATATACAGCTGGCCATGTTTATCTGTCTGAATTTCCTATGGGCCATAATTTTCCCTGATATTAGAAAAATGTTTAAAGAAAGTTAATGTACTTCCAAGTAGATATAAAATTTATGCAGATAGAAAAATAATTCCTTCCTGAAAATAAAATTAATTTTAAAAGAATACCTTTTTATCAGGAATGAAAAGGTCCTCAGTAGGTCATTGTCTTTACTTTGGGCCATGTCAAAATTCCAGGCACAACCATTAAAATTTCTGCTTTCACTTAACTCAGACTTTGTTAAAACGGCATAAGCATTGAAATGACTATTGAATACATTGTATAAATCTATCAAAACCAGAATTGTTAATCTCTACAATCATCCAAACTGTCATTATATTCTCTCTTCAAAAAATTGAAAATCAGAGGAAAACATCATTTTGCTATAATTGAGATTATGTTTATTCACAGAGTGTTTTGTTTTCTTATACGCTGCCAGACATCTGGATAAAGACTGAAAATTTTAGCAAATAATTAACATATTTCTACATATCTAAATGTCGATTGCATTTAGTTTCACTCTAAATATTTGATAAAATTTAGTTTTAGCTACAAAATAAATATTCTGTGTCCTCCTTAACTTTTAAGTTATTTTGCACTGTAGCTTTCCAAAGTTAGGATACTGTCTCTTTTGGAAAAAGAGAGCAAATATAGGATGGGATTTTAGGATGGGAAGAAAGTAAAATGACGTTGGCCAACATTCATATTTGTGGCTAATAATTTTATGAATAAAAAGATCATTTTTTAAAATGATGTGTGGTATTTAATATCAAGTATAACAAGGACCTCTGCCTTATACAATAAACGCACTTCAACTTTTCCTCAGTAAAACAGCCCTGCCCTGGCAGGGTGGCTCAGGTGGTTGGAGCATTGTCATGTACCCCAAAAGTTTATGGGTTCGATCCCTGGTTGGGGCACATATCAGAGGCAACCGATTGATATTTCTCCCTCACATTGATGTTTCTCTCTGTCTCTGTGTGTGTCTCTCTCTATCTCTAAAATCTATTTAAAAACATGGCCTCAAGTGAGGATTAAATAAAAAAAAATACTAAACTCCAAGATCATTACAATTAAAATGAGAAATTTTATTTTATTTTATTTTTTAAAAGATTTTATTTATTTATTTTTAGAGAGAGGAGAAGGGAGGAGAAAGAGAGGGAGAGAAACAGCAATGTATGCAAACTAGGCATGTGCCCTGACTGGGAATCGAACCGGGACCCTCTGGTTCCCAGCCTACGCTCAATCCACTGAGTTATACCAGCCAGGGCTAAAACTAGAAATTTTAGAAGGGACCAAGGGACTACTTGTTAGTCTCATTACTGCGGAGCACATTCTTTGAAGTTCTACTGATTGGAATAGTAAAGTAAAATAAATTATTTAAAGTAAAAATTTCAAAATGAAAGAAAATATACTTTGCTGAAGATATGATTTATCATGCATATCTAATAAAACACGTTCATATATAGAAAAATTTAATGTGTTAGCTGCATAAAACAATTTTATATCTATTATAATTTAACCTAAAAATGAAAATGAAACATATATACCATCCCACTTATGTAGAAATAAAATAAAATAAATTGTAGTTAACTAGTTGGGATAAAATCCATATAAAATTATATAATGCAAAAATAAAAAAGAAACACTTCATCAGAGTAAGTGAAAAGTAACTATGCAATATCAAAAAATATAAAGCTTACTATCACAAAAGTCTATTTCCTCAACTTAATATACATTTTTAATAAAATTAAAATAGTAATTTTTTCTTTAAACTAGATAATCTTAAATATATGTTAAATAATAAGTACTTGAAAACAATACAGAAAACTTAAAAAAAAGAATGTCAATCAGGAGTTTTGTTTTATTAGTCATTGAAACATTCTATAAATCCACCTTAATGAAATGTGTACTATATTGGCAAAGATCACACAAGTAAAACAATGAAACAGAATAGAATAGCCAGAAATTTATTATAATGTACATAATTATATATAAGATAAAAGCCATTTTTATTTAGTGAAAATGAATAAATTGTGTAATAAAACTTGGAAATAGACTATTCATGTAGAAGTTTGCAGGTTTACATATTAACACAAAAATTAAAACAAAAATGATGTTAGAGAATCTAGGAGAAAGAGTCTGTGTGCTATAAAGAAGTGGGTAAATCTTGAAAAATTAGGACTAAGGAACCAGAATGTCATCAATAAAAGTTATATACATATATGTATATGTGTGAATATTTAAAATTATTGTATGGCCATTTATACTATTGAAAAATGATATTAAGTTGGTCACATGGCTGTCATACATGAGATTGAAAATGAGCTGACATCTATAATGCACAAGAGCTCCTCTTACACTTAAAGCAAGTTTAGGAAGCAGCATATGCTTGATTTTTTATCCACTATGACTAATTTTTTTAAAGATTTCATTTATTTATTTTTATATATTTTTTAAGATTTTATTTATTTATTTTTAGAGAGAGGGAAAGGGAGGGAGACAGAGAGGGAGAAAAACAGCAATGTATGGTTGCTCCTCACATGGCCCTCACTGGGGACCTGGCCCGCAACCCAGGCATGTGCCCCAACTGGGAATCGAACCAGGACCCTCTGGTTCCCAGCCCACACTCAATCCACTGAGCTACACGAGCCAGGCTTATTTATTTTTAGAAAGAAGGAAAGAGAGGGAGAAAGAAGGGGAGGGAAACATCCATGTGTGGTTGCCTCTAGTGCATTCCCTACTGGGGACCTGGCCCTCAAGCCAGGCATGTGCCCTGACTTAGAATCAAACTGGTGACCCTTCGCTTCACAGTCTGGCACTCAATTCACTGAAGATTTTATTTTTATTTATTTTTTAGAGAGAGGGGAAGGGAGGGACAAAGAGAGGGAGAGAAACAGCAATGTGTGTTTGCCTCTCACATGGCCCTCATGGGGACCTGGCCTGCAACCCAGGCATGTGCCCTGACTGGGAATCGAACCAGGACCCTTTGGTTCCCAGCCCACGTTCAATCCACTGAGCTACACCAGCCAGGGCTCTGAAATAACTCTATTTCTTGTTCTTTTATTATTTCAATAACAGGTCAGTTTTGGTAAAAGAAAAATATTTTTCTAGTGGTTAAACTGGAGGTACCAAAATAAATAATTAACTTCTTACAGTTATTATGTATATCATTTTCAAGAAAACACTGCTGTCTTAAAACAATTTATTCTATTTAGTGACTTTCAAGCCTTTTGATTATCTATATATTTTAACCTCATATGAAGTTTGATAGTTTTATATAATATAAATTTTTATATATTTATGTTTTCTATTTCACTTCACTTATCATTGCATATCTCTACTTACTTCTGGTATACTTTTTCTTGATCCAAAGAAATTCCCTTATACTTTATAGTAATAGCTGCTTTTATTATGAAAAACATCTATATTCCCTTTAACAATTAAAAATATCTGTGTTGGAAATAAAAGTATATATTGGCAGTTATTTTCTTTCAGCAATTTAAAGATATTTTTGGTCTGTGTTCAGTTTTTTGTTTTAAATAACCTATGGCTCTTTTGAAGAAATATGAGTTTTCTGAAAATCCAAAGAAACATATATATATTTTTCATATATATATAAAAATAACTAAATATGATG
The DNA here is from genome assembly GCA_004026765.1 of Micronycteris hirsuta. NCBI lineage: Eukaryota > Metazoa > Chordata > Mammalia > Chiroptera > Phyllostomidae > Micronycteris > Micronycteris hirsuta. The sequence goes on from PVJI01032861.1 coordinate 4,275, forward strand.
TGCTTAGATGTGGTTTTCTGAACTCTTACCTTGCTTAGGGTTTGAACTGTATAACTAAGATACAGCTTGAAGGCTTCATAGCTTTCAACAGTTTTGAAGATTTCCAGCTATTTTTACTTCAATTATTGTGTCTTTTACAGTTTATCCTCTTTTGTCTTGGATCCCAATATAATTATTTTTGATCTCCTCACTTTAAAAAATTAGTTTTACTCTTTTTTCTCTTGTTTTTAGTCTGTGCATTTTTCTTTAATTTTTTTAAAAAAGTTAAATTATTTTTGCTTCTGATTGTTATTGAATTTATTGATGTGGTATTGGTTCCTTAAATTATATGGGTTTCAGTGTACAATTCTATAGTACATCATCTGTATATTGTATTGTGTGTTTGCCACCCCAAGTCAAGTCTCCTTCCATCGCCATTTATCTTCCTTTTATCCCCTTCTATGTCCTCATTCCCCTTCTCCCTTCTGGTACTCGAAATACTGTTATCTGTCTAGGAGTTCGTTTTGTTTGCTTAGTTCCTTCATCTTTTTCACCCAGCCCCCCAACTGTCTCCACTCTGAAAGCTTTCAGTTTCCTGTTCTCTTTATATGTGAATCTGTTTCTATTTTGTTTATTTTGTTCATTAGATTACACATATAATTGAAACCATGCATATTTGTCTCTCTGATTGGCTCATTTCACTTACGATAATGCTCTCTAGGTCCATCCATGCTGTCGCAAAAGGTAAGAATGTCTTATTTTTTTTTCTTTTTTTTCATTCTTTTTGCATTTCATTGTGTAAAGATACCCCAGCTTTTTTATCCTCTCATCTACTGATAGGCACTTGGGATGCTTCCAAAACTTGGCTATTGTAAATAACAGTGCAATGAACATAGTGGGTGCGTATATTCTTTCAAATTAGCATTTTGTGTTTCTTTGGATATATTTCCAGAAGTGGAATCTATGGGTCATAATGTAGTTCCATTTTTAATTTTTTTTTTTTGTGTGGTAACTTCATACTACTTTCCACAGTAGCTGCACCTGTCTGCATTCCCACCAACACTGCAGGAGGGTCCCTGTTTCTCCACATCCTCACCAGCTCTTGTTCTTTGTTGATTTATTGGTGATAGCCATTTTTACAGATGTGAGGTGATATCTCTTTGTGTTTTCAATATGCATTTCTCTAATGATAGTGACACTGAGCATCTTTTCATATGTTCATTGGACATCTGTGTGTCCTCTTTGGAGAAGTAATTATTCGGGTTCTTTGCCCACTTTTTAATTGGATTGTTTGGGGTTTTTTTTGGTGTTGAGTTGTTTAAGTTCTTTATAAAGGTTGCATATTAACACCCTATGACATTTATTATTGATGAATATGTTTGCTGATTTAATGAATTGTCTTTTAATTTTGTTGATGGTTCCCTTTGCTGTGCAAAACCTTTTAGTTTGTTATATTCCCATTTGTTTACTTTTTCCTTCATTACTCTTGCCCAAGGAGCTATAAAAATATATATACATATATTTTGCCATATATATATATGACAAATGTCTGAGATTTCACTGCTATGTTTCCATCTAAGATTTTATTGTTTTGAGTCTAATATTTAAATCTTAATTTCATTTTGAATTTATTATCATATATGGTATAAGAAGGTGGTCTAGTTTTATTTTTCTGCACATATCTGTACAGTTTTCTCACCACCATTTATTGAATAAACTATCCTTACCCATCGTATGTTCTTTCCTCTCTTCCTCCTTTCCACAATTGGCTATAAAATTGTGGGTTTATTTCAGGGCTCTATTCTATTCCATTGATCTATATGTTTGTTTTTATGTCAGTAGCATGCTGTTTTGATTACTATGGCTTTGTAGTATCGTTTGATATCAAGTAGTGTGATTCTCCCAGCTTTGTTCTTCTTTCCCAAGATTGCTGTGGCTAGTAATGTCTTCTGTGGTTCCACATAAATTTATGGAATATTTGTTGTAGTTCTGTGAAATACACCACTGGCATCTTTGTTAGAAATTATTTCGAATCTATAGAATGCTCTGGGACATATGCACATTGTAATGATTTTAATTCTCCCTGTGGAACTGTTTTCTGGATATTTATTTTGTATCCTGCTATTTTACTGAATTCATTTATAAGTTTTAGTAGTTTTTTAGGGTTCTTTATATACAGTATCATGTCATCTGCAAATAGTGACAGTTTTACTTCTTCATTTTCAATTTGTACACCTTTTATTTCTTTTTCTTGTCTGATTGCTGCAGTTAGGACTTCTAATACTATGTTGAACAAGAGTAGTGGAAGTGAACATTCCTGTCTTCTTCCGATCTTAAGAGAAACACTTTTAGTTTTTGCCCATTGATTATGAATTAACTGGGTTTTTCATATATGGCTTTTCTTATGTTGAGGTATGTTTCCTCTATTCCCACTAGCTGAGATTTTTTTTTATCCTAAATGGATGCTGGATTTTATAAAAAAAATTACATCTATTAATACAATCATGTGGTTTTAATCCTTCATTTTGTTTATGTGGTGAATCACACTTTTTTTTTATTTGCAGATATTGTACCTACCTAGCTTTCCTGAATAAATTTCACTTGACCATGGTATGTGATATTTACATTGTACTGCTGGATCCACTTTGCTAATATTTTGTTGAGAATTTTAACATCTATGTTCATCAGAGATATTGGTCTATAATTTTCTTTAGTTTTCTTTATCTGGTTTTGCAATCAGGATAATGCTGATAAAATGATTTTGAGTGTCTTTTCTTCTCTTGAAATTTTGGTATTAGTTTAAGAAGAATGGGTGCTAGTTCTTCTTTGAATCTTTGGGAAAATTCTCCTGTGATGCCATCTAGTCCAGGACTTCTGTTTGTTGGGAGTTTTTAATGACTGCTTTAATTTAATTACTGTAATCAGTCTATTTAGGTTTTCTGATTCTTCCTGATTCAGTTTTGAATATTGTGTGTTTCTAGGAATTTATCCATTTCATCCAGATTGTCTATTTTTTGGCATATAGTTTTTCATAATTTCTTATAATCCTTTGTGTTACTTTGGTGTCTGTCGTTCTCTTTCATTTCTGATTTGATTTATCTGGGCCCTCTCTTTCTCTCTCTCTCTCTCTTTTTTTCCCTTCATGAATCTGTTTAAAAGTTCATCAATCTTGTTTTTCTTTTAAAAGAACCACCTTTTGGTTTTATTTATCTTCTGTATCTTTTAAAACTGTATTTAATTTATTTGTGCTCTGGTCTTTATTGTTTCTTCTGTTCACTTTGTGTTTTGTTTTTTGATCTTTTTCTAGTGCCTCTAATTGTAAAGTTAGATGGCTTATTTGAGATTTTTCTTGTTTCTTGAGGTAGGCCTCTAATGCTCTGAATTTCTCTCTTAGGCCTGTTTTTAGTATGTCCCACAGATTTTGGGTTGTCGTGTTCTTATTTTCATTTGTTTTAAGATACCTTTTGATTTCTTCCTTGATCTCATGGTTCACCTGTTTACTGTTTAGTAACATGTTATTTAACTTCCATGTCTTTATGTGGTATTTAGTTTTGTTTTGTTTTTGTTTTGTTTTGTTTTTTCCTTGAGATTGATTTCTAGTTTAATATCATAATGGTCAGAGAAGATGCTCGATGTAATTTTCGTCTCTTTAAATTTATTGAAATTTGGTTTGTGTTCTAACAGGTTGTCTATCCTAGAAAATGTTCAACGTATACTTGAAAAGAGTACATTTTCTGCTCCTTTGGGGTAAAATTCTTTGAAGATATTAATTAGATGAAATCCATCTGATCTAGTGTGTAATTTAAGGCTATGTTTCCTTGTTGACACTCTGTCTGAAAGATATATCTATTGATGTCAATGGGGTGTTAAAATCCCAAACTATGATTTTATTGTTATGTATTTTTCCCTCTATGTCTATCAAGATTTGCTTTATATAGTCAGGTGCTCCTGTGTTGAGTGCACACATGTCTACAATGGTTATATCCACTTTTTGAATTTCTCCTTTTAAATACGTGGTGTCTTTTTGGTCTCCTACTATAGCCTTTGTGTTAAAGTCTATTTTGTCAGATATAAGTACTGCTAGCCCAGCTTTTTTTATTTTTATTTTCATAAAATATTGTTTCCATTCCTTTACTTTTAGTCTGCTTGTATCTTTCGTTCCAAGGTCAGTCTCTTCTAGAGAGTATAAGTATATATCGGTCATGTTTTCTGATGAATTCAGCTCTCCTATGTCTTTCTTTATACTGTATTCTTGTGTTTTTTCTTCTTCTTAAAGAAGTTTCTTTAAAATTCTACATCCTTTCAAAACTTTTGGGCATATTAGTCACAGTTAATTGAGGTCTATTACTAATAAATTCAATATCACAGTTCTATTTAGATCTGATTCTATTGTCTGTAAATTCTCTTGTTCTGGAATTTTTTTTTTAATTGCATAAGTCATGAATAATACTTCTTTCTAGTGAATATTAACTAACCAAACCTTTCTAATATTCACCTAAACTGGAGACTCATTATTTTAATCCAATCTGGTACTGACTATTCTAATCCCAGGCAGGGTTGCAGCTCTTACATACTTTTTTTTTTTTTTTAAGATTTTATCTTATTTATTTTCAGAGAGAGGAGAAGGGAGGGAGAAAGAGCAATGTATGGTTGCCTCTCACATGGCCCTCATTGGGGACCTGGCCTGCAACCCAGGCATGTGCCCCGACTGGGAATCTAACTGAGACCCGTTGGTTCCCAGCCCGCACTCAATCCACTGAGCTACACCAGCCGGACAGCTCTTACATACTTAATTTACATCTTGGCTTCTTTTTTTCTAGTCTATAGACTATGAAATCTCAACTGAGAACATGGGATATTTATTAAGATACTACTTAGAAATTCATGGGAAAATAGGATTGCTTAGTTAGTTTCAAGGGGGGCGTAGTATTGTATATATTGTACCACAATTTAAAAAATTACAGATAAGTAAATAGTAAGAAATTAAATGTAAAATGATATTATTACATACTTAGTACTGGATCTTTTTTAAAGGATTCTCCACAGTGAATGCAATCTCAGTCAGAGTTAACATCTGTGAACATATTACATAAATCATTTTTTCTATTTAAGTTTCATAAATATTAATTTGTTTTCTTCACACATTTGGACCTAGATATTAAAAATGCTATATGATTCATCAAGGAATGCCAAAATTAAATTAAATTAAATGTTATTTGCCAAATATAGTAAGCAAAACAAAAATTAAAATAATTTGTTATAAATAATTCAGAGAAAGTATCTGTGGGGGGAAATCATAAATTAGATGGGCCTCGAAAGAAAACAAAATATTTCCATGATAATTCAGATTTTAATGCAGAGAGACCTATTTACCTTCAATAATGGTATGAAAATATTTGAATTCTTTTATTAAGTACTCAAACATGTAAAATGTATTTAGAGATATATAAATAACAGGACATTTTGAAATCCAAACTATTTTCTTCGTAGACCATTTTTGTTAATTCACAATTTCAGCTAAAATGTTGTAAGGCTTTCTCCTCCATTTATTCTTCAATGATAGTGCCTTTTGGTCTATTTTCTTGATTCAGCAAAACACAAATTCCAAAGTCTATAAAACTACATGGGAAACAATTGTATGTCAATTTCAAGAAGTGCTATTTTTTCCACAATCAGAGAAAGATAATTTTGCATCCAGTGGAGCCACGAAGAGTGACTATATACAACACAAGGTCAATTGGGCAATATGGTTTTCAGCTCTCTGAACATTGCTACATTCTTTATGCCCCTGTTGACATATCCCTGCGGTATTTTACATGGATGCAGCAACTTGCGCTGAAATACGAATGCAGCCACCTTAATAACAAAACCTTTAACAGTATGAGCATTTCAATCAAGTACAGTAGCAGAAAGAATAAATATCTTTTTTACCTATAGTTCCAGAATTACATGGTAAACCAACAGAACAAAACTTCTTGATTTGACTATGTCCTTTCCTATAATCATTGAAACCTCAGCTCTTGGTCTTTTGCTTAATGTCACCAAGGAACTGTGATACTTGAATGTTATTTCTATTGAAAAGTTTTATTTTTTTAAAGGATCCCCTCCTGTCTTGATTTTAAGCAAAAGTGATCAACATATTAGTCTTATAAAAATACAAAATAGAGGATTGTTACAGATTTATAAAATAATCTTTACAAGGTGAATCTAACAAACATAGAACTACCTGATGGTAATAAATGAATGAAGAAGTCACTGGTAGTCTCATAATGCAAGTAAATTAGCAATTGCATAAAAAAGGAGGTCCAGAATTAAGGAAAAACAAAGATCTCAAAGATAGTTTTAGCTAAGCAGTAATGATTTTAAATAGTCATTTTTAAGCCTTTACTTTATATGCTGTTTGCATATTATAATCTAACTTTTAAAAAGTTATCTTGCCTTTATCTTTGTATTTATATTATGATTTCTGAATTATTGAAGGCCATGAATATCTTTCATTTTTTAAATTTTATTTTATTTTAGAATCAGCACCATGGCACAAATTTGTGAGTTTAAAAGGGAAGTTCATTCATTTTTGGTCTACATACTTCCTTTGGAATTGGTCTCCTTAAACAGTTCAGACATACACGTGTTTCAGGCCTCTGACAGTTTCTTATGGTGTAACACTCACTATTTTCTATATTCAGCAAGATTATTTTTACTTACTTTCCAAATCCAATCATTTAATAAACACAGATTTTTTTCAAAGATCTAAATGAATCCTGCATTGTTGTATCCTTTTATCACAAATCCCTTTAAAATAATCCTTTATTATTTCCTTTTTTCATATATAGATGTTTTCAAACTGCCATACTCAGTATCACCAATATGTATAATTGCACCTAAGGACTATATTTAATGCATTGGCAATTCAAATATTTTAAGTATATATTTCAAAGGATTGCTTTTTCACCAGTTACAAAAGCTTTGATACTATCTAGGTCATTTTGTTGAAGTATTAAAAGGAACGTTGGAAAAATAATATCTCTTAAAGATTGTTAACTGCTCCAAGTCCTGATGAAATCAGTAACAAGTAATGTTGCAACACTGATTTAATTTTCAAATGATAATAAAATAAAGTATTTTACAGGCAGCAAAGTTTAATTACCCTAAGTACAATATTTAGGATCCAATTAAAGATATCTGGCCACTGCTCTGCTCTAGGGAATTTTATAATAACAATAATATTGCCATAAAGTAATGGCGATATAATGGCAGACAATGGTGGTTCTCTCTATTGCTTATCCCAAATTCTTGATAATTTTAAAAATACGAACAAGATTTAAATGAGATACTTGGCTGGGGTTTTCACTTTTAATATTTATCTAGGTAGATAGAAGTCATCCCATATATTAGAATGAAATATTCACTCTAAATCAAAATGCAATATTTGCAAACTAAAGTGTGTTCTTTTTTTGGCATTTGACTTGTTGATCTTGAAAAACACTAATATTTATATAAAATAAATATTTGTATAGGTTTTTCAACTACTAAGAT
>PVJI01032862.1:0-11779 GCA_004026765.1 Micronycteris hirsuta
ATCCAAATCAATAAAGTTATTAGTGAAAATGAAAAATGTGTGTTTTATTTTACGGAAAAAATTAAACGGACTTTTTGCCCAACCCAAGTGCAGTCAAAACCATTATTTATGTACATATTTTGGGTCATCTGGGTTAATATGACTAAATTGCATATGTAGTTGCATCATCCACTTTTATGGTTATGGTCTTGATGTCCTCAAGTGTTATTGCTGTGCTTGTTTTGGGCCAATGGGAAAAGAATATTGTGGACTCAGTATATAATGTTGCTTTTATTTCAAGCAAAGTTCAAATGATGTTATAGTACACTGTATGAAACAAACTTATTTTTACCAATCTGATAAAGAAAAGTTCTGGGACAAATTAATCTTCTTATGACTTAAACGAACTTAGACCATATTAGTAAGTACTATGAGTACATGGTGAGCAGTGATTGAACTGCATAGCAAATTAATGTTGGTAATTTGAATGTCATTGTGAATTTAGTTTTCCATATACTTAATTTATAAATTCTAGATTTAATATTTGTATATTTTAAAGTATCATAAATTTATGAACAGGAAGTCTAGAAAGTATTTTCCTTTACAATTACACTATACTATACTATACTGTACTATACTATCATTCAGATACAGACCCTGCAGTCATGGGGATGAAGCAGTTCTGCTTAGGGAAGTGCTGAAAATCTTTGCCAGGATGCTGCCATTTGAGCTTCTTCTTGAAGAATGAGTGCTTGTATGCTAGGCAAAACAGGGCAAGGGGAAGGGTAAAGACATTAAGATATCTGAAAAGGCAAAAAAAAAACCAACAAAAAAACAACTTAGCATGCAGGAGTAATAGAAATATAGGTGATCGTAAGGGTCCTTGGTGCTTATTAAAGGAATTTTGATTTTATTATGTAGTCAGAATGAATCTAACAAAAACAAAATCACAATATAAACTTAAAATTTGCACACTGAATTTTTATGAATTAAATTATGTTTAATTTACATACTATCACAATTCTATTGGTTAAGGGCCCCTTGACAATGGAATGTCAATGTTTTTATAATGAAAATAAATTGCACTGTAAATTTTTAGTTTTATAAGTTAAAATTTTGGTATTTTTGCTTTTTTTTTCTCTAGGCCCATCCTTTATTAATGAAATCAGAAAACTTTAAATTTTATTCCTTCCTTACATTTCAGCAAAATGCTTTAGTGATTATCTTCTATCCAATTGATGTAATGATTTTCATTGTATTTTAACCAGAATCTATAAGAAAACTACTTACAAAGTTTTCTGATCACTAGCATTTATTTGTGTTATAAAAAAGTTGTTTCCATTGTCTGCTTAATATATCTGTTTATTATTAATACTTTTGTTAATGCCTTGGTTCCCACATTAGCCTTCATCTATTACCTCTGTTGTACAAGTTATAGTGAACTGTCCAAGATAAATTAGTTATTAAACTGAGTCCTGTGAAATCACCAGGTGAAAAAATGTGGAGGGTGCACTTTGCATACAGTATGTATTTGTACAACAGTATGATTAAACTGTAGTATTTAGAACATTCACCGTAAACGTAAGTTGGGAGCAGGGAATGTAAATGCACTAATGTCTACAAGAGCACTTTTTAGACTGAAAGAGAGAAAAGATAGCAGTAAATAAAAAACCTTATTATCTGTTTCATCTTCTTGGTCATGCTAGAACATACCTTTCCCTGGGTCACAGGGCCAGCCATCTCCATGGGTCTCACTTCCACCAAGGAGGGCTGAATTCCTGCCTGATTCTCTGAGGCCTTAGGCTTATAAATAGAAAGATATGAAAGGGAGAAAAAAAATTAAATGAAGTTGGAGTATTGGGGAAGAAGAATAAAAGGGAGAAAAAAAGAGGCGGGGCATGAGGATATATGTATTTATTTTTTTAGAACCAAAATTTTACTCAAAAGTCTAGGGTTGTATTTCCTGTTTCAGGTGGTGGTAGAAATTAAGCTAATGCATAAAAGAAATTAAGCTTTGCATAAAAGTGCTCGGTGCTTTCCTCTATCATTAGGAATAAATCCAGAGTGAGCAGCATAGAGCAGCAACATCCTCCCCCAACTTTAAAATAAAAGAAAATAAGCCCTGGTTGGTGTGACTCAGTGGATTGAGCGCAGGCCTGTGAACCAAAGGGTCATAGGTTTTGATTCCCAGTCAGGGCACATGCCTGGGTTGCAGGCCAGGTCCCCAGGTGGGGGTGTACAGAAGGCAATCACACATTGATGTTTTTCTCCCTCTCGTTCTCCTTCCCTTCCCCTCGTCTAAAAATAAATAAATCTTTTAAAAAATAAAATAATTGACAGTATATTTATTCTGGCCCAATAGGTCCAAAAAGGCATCATCGTTGTAAGGCAGGGATTTTCTTTGGCTCATTGTTTCTCTCCACATATTCAGATTTCATGGCACAATACAGTCATAGCATTGTGCCATATCCTTGGTCTTTGTTTTTTTGGACTTTATAAATGGATTTTGAATATATCAACAGTGCTGGATTCTTTACACAATTTGGAAAATGTGCAACAACTGTTGTAGTAAAACCAAGTCCAAAAATTATTACCAAGGATGCCCTCAATTATCCTTCTCCTTTATTTTCAAAATTGTGCTGTCTCCTGGTTCATTCATGAGTGTGCCTTAAGATTTCCATCCTCCATCTTTAAAAATCCTTCCTTGACATGGTATCTCCCCTTCTAGCCGGTGCTCCATTTCTCTCTTCTCAGCAAATCTTAAGAGAATTCATTGTAATTGCTATGTGCATTTCCTTACCTTTCTTCAGATTCATTAAAGCAGGAAGCTACTTTTATCTATTTTTAAAATCTCCTTTCATCACTTCCCTGAGACTGTGTTTGTCAAGGCTATCAGTAATATGTGTGTATATACATAAATACACACACATACATATGCACACATTGACAGGCCCAGAAATCATTCTGTTCCCACCTTACTTTACCTAGCTGCATTCTACACACTCCCTTCCTTGAAACACTGTTTTCATTTTACATCTCTGACAGCAGATTCTCCTTGTTTCCCCCCACCTTTTCACTTTTCATTTTTTCTCTTTTGTCATTTCTGGTTCCACCATATTGTCCTAGATTCCTGAAGGGCTCCATTCTCAGCCATATTCTCTTTTTTACAAGTAACTTCTCAGGATATCTTCAAGTTTCATAACTTTCCATATCAACCATATCTTGATTGCTCCCCAATTAGTGTATTTACCACATAGCAGTTAGGACCTCTGGAATAATATACTAATAAATTATATGACATATATAACTATTCTCAGAACAGATCTTTGATTTTCTTATCCCTTTCAAAACTTCTTCCCTAATATTCCCCAGTTCAGTTAATGGGGAATAAATCACCAACTAATTCTTGATTCTTCTCCCTCTTCCCACAATAAATCAATCACCAAGTCCTGTCACATCTCACAAATAGGTCTGAAATTTGCTCCACCTCCTGCATTGAACCATTAACTCCTGCTCAAACCACCCCAGTAGCTTTCTGACTGGTGTTCTTGCTTCTGTATCACGTTCCTCTGCGCGTCTCTTCACAGCAGCTTGACTGAACTCTGCCTAAAACCTTGCTATGCTCTCCCCTTAACGTGGTTGATGAGGCTCTGCATCATCTGACTTCTTGCCACCTCTCCATCCCCACCACCTGCTGCTTCCCCTTCACCAGACCAAGTTTTTTTTTTTAAAGTCAGCCAAGTTCTTTCACAGCATGTGCACTTATGTTCTCTGTCTTCTCTCCCCATCTGTACGTGGCTCACTGTCACGTCCTTTGTGGCAGTTCCTCAGCGAGGCCTTCCCTGACCGCTGTGGCTAAATATGCTGCCTGGCCACATCACGATCTCCATTACGTTGCCCGTTTTTACTTTTTCTGTAGCACAAGTCACTGTGCAATGAGATGCTTGTTATTGTGTTGTCTTCCTCCCCCTTTCGAAAATAAGTTCTACAAGGGCGGTGAGGTTCTTTCTTAAAATTTTGTCGCCCTTGGTTGGCTCAGTATGTATTTGCTAAATGAATAAATGAAAGCCAACTCTTTTCTGAAAAATTTGACAATTGAGTTGAAAATGCATACTGGTTTTTCAATTATAAACAAATATTGCTTTGCCTCAGTTAATAACTTGAATTTTTATTAGGTTACTTGTTTTTATTAGTGTTTATGGGCTATGCCTTTGTACTTTGTGATACCAAGCAATTGCTTCCTAAAGCAAAAAGACCTCAACAATCTGAAAAGCTCTACAGCAGGGATTAGCAAATTACAGCCCACCTGTACTTTATTTTTATAGAACATGCAAGTTAAGAATGGTTTTTAATTTTAAAATGGTTGGAAAAAAACAAGAATATGTGACATAAATAGAATATATGGTTTACAAAGTGTAAAAATATCTACTATCTGGCCCTTTACAAAAAAATGTTAAGTCTTGATGGAGGGTCTGGCCCTTCGTTACCTGTCTAACCGCATTACTAGTCCACTGTTTCTCGGTCTGCTTCACTCCCATTGGCCACTCACACTCTTACCCCAGGAGCTTTGCTTCTGCTATTTCCTCTGTGGAACCCTCCTCCCTCAGCACACGGACAGCTGTGGCTTCCTCGCTTCCTTCACAGGCTTGCTTAAATGTGACGCTCATGGCATGGCTTTTCCTGAGCACTCCATCCCCACACTCCCTCCTCTCTCTTTCCCTCTTTTATTTTTTCCCATTGAACTTACTACAAGCTGACATTCTGAATATTTTATTTCTTTTCTATATATTCCCTGCGGGCTCTTATCAGTAAGGACTGAGATTTTTGTCTTTTGTTCACTACCATGTTCTCAAAGATAGTATCTAGCACATACAAACTTTCATGAAATACTTGTTGAATGAATGGTAATAGAGTTATTCTGAGGACTAACAAAAAAAGAGCTTTCTGTGGACACTTCCGTACACGGAGTAACTGCTATGAGACAGGCTTCATTAACATCTACGGAGATATATAAGATATGGTCCCTGCCTTAGAGGAGATCAGTGTGGTAGTGAGAACAAACATGGAAATAAATGGAATTAAATTTAAGATGGGACTAATTATCATGCCACTTCCTTGCTAATTAAAATATGTTGAATTGATCATTTAAAGTGTTTTTTGGAGAAGTTAGAAGTGCTTATATAAAACCCTACATTGTTAGTGATTTTGCATTCTACATTGATGTTTCTGGGTTTTTAAAAATTATTATAATGGCTTATCTTCTTTAGATTGTTAGGGATACAGTTCCATAAAAATAAAATCCTTCCACCCGGCTGGTGTAGCTCAGTGGATTGAGTGCGGGCTGGGAACCAGAGGGTCCCGGTTCGATTCCCAGTCGGGGCATATGCCTGGGTTGTGGGCCAGGTCCCCGTGAGGGCCATGTGAAAGGCAACCATACATTGTTCTTTCTCCCTCCCTTCTCTCTCTGAAAATAAATAAATAAAATCTTAAAAAAAAAATAAAATAAAATCCTTCTTTAAAGCAGCTTTGAAATAATCCAAAAACATTTTAACTAGACATGACATGTAAAACTATTGTTTTATTTTTATACTCTTGAATACTTTTTTGGCAGGTATCATAGGGAACAGGGAAACAGATATGATATGAAATTCTTATTTTTAAGCCCAGTTAGGTATTTAGGTAGTATTATGAAATTTTTGTATCTTAAGTTTTATATTAACTGAATGTGAATGGAGTTACTCTTGGGATGGTAAAAGGAGAGGTAGAGACTGTGTGTGTATGTCCAGTGTATTTATATGTAACATTTATTCTCCTTATATGTAACATTTTAATATAATATAGATATTTATATATGAGTATAACATATAATACTTTAGCAATGTAATTTTGCCTCTTGATAAATGTAGTTCAGCTGTTTAGCTTAAACTTCTATTCTCCAATTGAAATACCTGAGTCAAATTTGATTTTTACTATGTTTTTTTAAATTTGACTATAGTAGCATTCTATTATTTCTTAAATTTGTTTGGGAGATTTTTATGGTAGGGTTATAGTAGTGTTAAAGATCTCTCTTTTTGACAAAGCAAAACAGCCAGTAGAAGTGTAGTCTCTGACAAAAGTATTGATAGTTTCTAGATAGAGTGGGAATAAGTTTTGAAGAAGGAAAAGTAATTTCTTTCCCAATTAATAATTTTCTTAGGTGTTTGAGAGATAAGGAAGGCATTCATTTTTCAGTGGTTGCATGGGTTTGGAATATTAAACAAAATGTATTTTCCTTCAGATACATATTTTGGTAAATTTGTCAGTAGAGGGGATATACTTAGTTTCCTTTTTATGCATTTGTTTAACAGATTCTTTTTTTTAATGTATTTTTTTAACTTTTTTTTATTGTTGTTCAAGTACGGTTGTCTCCATTTTCTCCCCACCGAATGAGCATCTGTACACTGTGAGGAACTATGATAGGAATTGTGAGCTATGGAAGTGTATCAAACATAAACTTTAAAATCTAGGAAGGCATTTTTACAGGTGTACGAATACATGAACATGGATCACTCTAATACGGGGAGCAAATTAACAGGTCATAAGATACATTTAGTTAAAACGATGTGGGAGTTTGTGGGGGCAGGAGAGAGTCAGTAGTAGGTATGGCCTAAATTTGAGTTTGGATTTTAAGAAACAGAGGCAGGCAACAATAAAGTAAACAGGGGCAGGGTGTTCCAGGCTTGCCTGTGTAGTAGACCAGTGCTTCTTAAACTTTAGTGTCCATTTATAATATATCACCTGGAGATGTTGTTGAAATGCAGATTCTGATTTAGTGGATCTGGTGTGAGCCTGAGAATTCTGTATTTTTAACAAACCCCCCATGATACTGATGAGGTGAGTTCATGGATCACACTTTGAATAGCAAGATGGTGGACCACATTTTATAAAACTTCTTGTGGCAGAGACTAATAGAAAGTAAACTGTTTCCTTTTCCATCTTTGCTTTTCTCTCTTCTTACACTTAATTATTCATATCTTTGTGGAGAGAGTTATATCTGTTCATCATTTCACTGTTTAGTATAATTGTTGGGAACTCATAAACTGAGAATCCAATTTAAAACATTTATTTATGAATCTCTTTCATTTCTTCTCTTTTCCTTCTTAAAGAGTAATAAAAGATGTAAGTTCTTTTTGAATTTAATTCAAATTAATTCAGGTACAACAGCTGAGAGTTAAAAAATCTATACTATTAAATCCTTTTCTTTCTGTTAGCACTTTAAGGTATGGATTTACTAAAATGGTTTTCTTATAAACTCAGATTTAAATCCAATTACATGTTGATCTACTTAACATGTAAGTAGAAAGAAAGAGAAAGAAATTCCATGTTTCACAGATTCTAATGTCACAGAATATTTATTCCTGTTTATGGATTCAAGAAACGTCCCCCATTTTATGAACATTTTTTAATGATATGCCTTTTGTATCCGTTCCCTGAGAAACAGTATTGAAAAGGTATTACTGAGGCCCGAAAGCTGTGTGTGCGTCCACTCCAGTCCAGCTGCCATGCGCCCAGGGCAGGAAGGTGGGGAAGAAAGCCAGCAGAAGGGGATTGTTCTAATCCTCTCCTAATTTTCGATACTTTTATTGGTTCCTGATTTCAATAAAATGATTTAATTTTCCTATTTAATTGTGTCTGTGGAATGAAATATGGAACTAATAGCCATGAAACTAAATTAAAGGAAATTGAACATATAAATAGGAAAGGGAAATTAAAACCAAGACATAAATAAGGGAAACTCAAACATGCCTTACTGACTTTCTATCTAGTCTGATTTAGATGAAGACCTATTTTGAGATACAACCATATTACATTAAAAAAAAACTTTAAAATATTTGAAAAATATTTTATGTCTATTGTAGAAAATTTAGAAACTGCAAAAAACCATAAAGAGAAAAATTAACTAATTTTTTCCTTTTTAATATTTTATTATTTTTTGATTATGCATACTAAGACATACAGGATGATACAAAGCAGGTTTACAGTTGTGGGCACACAAAACACAGAGTTTATTCTCGTATTATTTATTAAATTGTATTATTTTCCATATGAACAACTGGAAACCTACTTTTGCTCCATCATGTATGCGCTTAGGACCATGCTCTGTATTTAGCTTGATATTCTGTATTTTTTACTTAGCATTTTATGTTCTCTTTGTATTTGAAGTAGGTGAGCATTAAAATTGTATGCCCAATATTGTAAAGGTCAAAATAAAAAGAAAATTTAAAAGCACCCGCAAGTCAGGTGGTGGTTGTGATAGGATAGAACAATAGATTTTTTTGTTCTTTCCTGAAACACAACTGAAAATATCCTGACCTAGTTCTATAACTTGGGCGTAAAGTTGGGAGCAAAAAGTCACTCATTCTCAGATATAATTTTGATAAAGAGTGCTAAAGAATGAAGTTGACTTTGACTGGATCAAACATTTAGCCTGTAACATCTGCCTTTTCCAAAAAATACTCAAGTGGTTTTAATTAGGTTTCTTATTTCATGTGTCCTGTTGCTCCAAATGACTAGGCTCTGCGTCAGGCATCAGCACTGGCCAGCACCATCTGGAATAATACACAGATGCAAGGTGAAAAGAATTTGTACAGCTTTAATTTTTTTTCTCCCTTAAAACAGTAAAGTCTTGGCATGTAATAAACTAATGTTACGAGGAATTTAATTTTGAAAAAGTGCAGTTTGATTCATGAAAACATAATTTTTTCTTGTATTTTTCTCATGCAAAGGTCTCAATCTGTTTTTTTTCTACTAGTTGATATGATTGATATCAGATTAATAAAATTAGAAATATTAGCACAGAAAATTGCGCAGTGAGGAGATTCAAATATAGACATTAGTTTCATTTTTATTTATTCCAGACAACTGGTTTTATTATATTTTCTGTGGCCGAATCTTTCAGTAGACATATTCAAGATGGCAGAAAATAAAGATCTGAAATGTAGCTTTTGAATAATGTATTAACGCCTTCTATCAGAGAATGCCTTTATCTTACCATCTATGTCATTAACTTACTATTTAATTTTGAATAACTTCTCAATTAAAATTCTACACTGAAGAAGTATTTAGAGATTATTAAAAAAACTTTTTTTGGCTCACAGATATTTCACAAAAGAAAATATGTTTTTAATACCTCGTACAGAGGATTTCACAGTTTTGTTTTTGACGGTATTATTAATTATATTCTCTGTGAATCCTTCATTAAACAAAACAATAAAAATGCCAGGTTTTTCATTAATTTTATAAATGTATAACTGAGTTGGAAGGAAGAAATTTATAGAGGTAAATATTATGCAAAATATAATACAGGTTTATCTCATGATAAAATTATTTTAACATTAGAAAATCTCAAAAGCCTGTCAATAAATTCATCACTCATTTACAAGTAAATAATAGCAACTTCTGGCAGACAAGGAATAGATCAAAAGTTTTCAAAGAAAAAACTACAGCAAATGTCATCGTCAATGGTGAAATGCAAAAATAATTTTCTTTAGAATCAGGAGAAAGAAAGATACCTACTGTCACTAATTGTTTTCATCATGGTTCTGGAACTTCTAGAAAGTTCAATAAGACAAGAAAAACAAAGTACAAAGATTTTTCATTAAGTATAATACTACTGTCTACACAGAAAACCCAAAAGAATCCACAGGAAAATTATTAGAATTACCAGGAGTATTTGCCAGTTTGCCAGATATAAAACCTATATATAGAAATCAACTGCATGTCTACCTGCCATGTGATTTTAAAATGTCATTGAAATAATGTTTTCAGGAAAAGTTCGTTAGTCAGGGAGTAGATCAGAAGTTGATGGAAGGGTGAGCGTAACGCGCAGAGGAAGAGACCAGGCTGTCACTGCCTTCATTCTGGTTATTCACTGATGGATAACCGCTGAGGCAATATGCAGTGCACAGCACCATTATTTAGCGTTTTCACCTAAAATGTTGAAACTGAATCTGTTAAAGACAACTTTCAGTATCTAAAAAAGAAAAAGTATGTGGAACAAATGACACCATGAAGAAGCAAACATACAATCCAAAATATGAGTCATTTTACAGAACTCATATTCTTTAACACGTTAGTGACATTTAAAAAACGGGGCAGGGGAGGAGGTGAGAACCTTTTCTTTAGATTAATAGAGACTTACAGCATTTGACAAACCAAAGGCTATCGATTGTGTTTCAGATCTTTTGGATTTTGATTCAAACAAGCAAGTGTTAAAAAAAATTTTTTTAAGACAACTGGGGAAATTTGAATATGGACTGGGTATTAGATGATAACAAGGAATTACATGTTAATTTTGTTATTATTTACCTTGTTGAAAAATACTTTTTAAAGAATGCTTACTTTGTGTAAGGAACCATGTAGAGTGACAAGGCATCTGGAATTTAAAATGACAACAAAACATGTAACATACCTATGGATAAAATAAATGCAGGTCTTTTATTGATTGAATCTTAACGCTTTTCGTACCACTCATGAGTTTTCTCATGTTTTGCGCGCCATCTTTTAAGGACCGCATCATGAGATGATTTAATTAACGTGCAGTTTGCCCCAAAACCTGCGGTCCCTGGCGTATGTCTTAGAGATTTCTACGCGGTACGAAAAGTGTTAACTTGTTGAAAGCCTTTTAAGGAGAACTAAGTAACTGGAGAAATACATGGTGTTAATGAATTGAAAGAGTCAAGAGCACGAAAATGTCAGTTTTTCCCAAACTAATAAATAGATTTGGTACAATTTCAATCAAAATCCAAAAAGGCTGCTGCTGTTGGGTTTTGGTTACTGTGGTCGGTGTGTTGATTGGTTGGCTTAGTGGAACTTGACAAGCTGGCTCTGAAATTTGTAGGAGAAACTTATTAAGGGGCAAGCAGAGTCAAGATAGTCTTGTAACAGAGGAAGGTAGGCAGGCTTGCCTTCTAGGTATTGAGACTTCTTGAAAAGGTGTAATAATTGAGGTAGTATAGATTCGGTGCAAAATATACAAAGGTAGAGTAGACAGCCACATGACAGGCACACATGTATGTAGAAGCTTTATATGCAACTGAAGTAGCGATGCATATAAATAATCCTGGGCAGTTAGTTATCAGTGTGAAAAATGAAATTTTATTCTTTCCTCAGACCATACCCCCAAATGAAATTATATCTCTGCCTCATACCATATACAACCTAAGTTTCAGGTGGATTAAGGACTTCACTGCTGTGAAAGACTAAGTTACAGAATTTTCAGGCAGTATCTTTATGAACTTGGAATGGGAAAGATTTTGTTAAAAAGTCACAAAATTTCAAACCATAGAGAAGATTGGTATACTCAAAACAATTTGAAATTTAAAATTTTATAAATGAAACATACCATAAAGCAGGAGTGTCCAACCTTTTGGTGTCTCTGGGCCACACTGGAAGAACAGTTGTCTTGGGCCACACATTAGATACATTGAGACACATAATCACAAAAAAATCTCATAATGTTTTAAGTAAATTTACAATTTTGTGTTAGGTTACATTCATAGCCACCCTGGGCTGCGGGTTGGACACCCCTGAACAATTAAATAAATAATTAATAGATTGGGAGAAAATATTTGTGGAACATGATACCTATAAGTCATTAAGAAAAAGATATCCTTATTGAAAAATGGGCAAAGCACATAATAGCTATTTCATAGAAGTGGAAACAGGAGTAGTCAAATACTGTATGAAAAGATATTCAGCCTCAGTAGCTAGAAACATGCATTTTATTTTATTTTATTTTTTATTATTTTAAATAATTACT
>PVJI01032863.1:0-11787 GCA_004026765.1 Micronycteris hirsuta
GGGATGGGAGGGGAAGGGAGGGGGGAGGGGAGAGGCTGCAAATAACTGTAATTAAACAAAAAATTAATTAAAAAATATATATTTTTATTAATTATGATAAAAAATGGCAATGAACAACTACCTATCAATAATAACCTTAAACATAAATGGATTAAATGCTCCAATCCAAAGACAAAGAATAGCTGAATGGATGAAAAATCATGACCCACACTTATGCTACCTACAAGAGACCCACCTCAGAACAAAAGACGTACACAGACTGAAAGTGAAGGGCTGGAAACAAATATTCCAAGAAAATTGTCAGGAACAAAAAGCCAGGGTAGGAATATTCATATCAAACAAGATATATTTCAAAACAGGGTCATAAAAAGAGACTCAGAAGGTTACTTCATAATACTGAAGGGAAGAATCCATCAGGAAACCATAAACATTGTAAATATATATGCACCCAATATAGGAGCACCCAAATACATAAAGAAAATCTTGGAGGACTTCAAGAAAGATATTGACAGCAACACAATTATAGTAGAGGATTTCAACACCCCACTGTAAAAAATGGATACATCTTCCAAACAAAATATAAACAAAGATAAAATATAACCTAGATAAAATGGACTTAACTGACATATACAGAGAGAAAGCTTTTCATCCCAAAGAAGCAAAATACACATTCTTCCCAAATGCACATGGAACATTTTCAAAGATAGACCACATGATAGGACACAAAAGAAGCCTCACTAATTTCATAAAATTGAAATAATATCAAGCATTTTCTCTGACCACAAGGGACTAAAACTAGAAACCAACCTCAAGGAAAAAACTCAAAAACACTCAAACTCATGGAAATTAAATAGCATGTTATTAAACAATGAATGTGTCAAGAATGAGACCAAAGAATAAATTAAAAAGTTTCTATAAACAAATGAAAATTAACTCACAACAACCCAAAATTTATGGGACTAAGCAAGGCAGTGTTGAGAGGGATGTTCATAGCCATACATGCCTAGCTAAAAAAGATAGAAACATTTCAAACAAACAACCTAACCCTACGCCTACAAGAACTGGAGGGACAACAACATAGACAGTCCAGAGCAAGTAGAAGGAAGGAAATAATCAAGATCAGAGCAGAATTAAATGACCTAGGGACTAAAAGCACAGTCCTAAGGATCAATAAATCCAGGAGCTGGTTCTTTGTAAAGATAAACAAAATAGACAAACCTTTAAGCAGGTTCTTCAAGAAAAAAGGAGAGAAGTTCCAAATAAACACAATCAAAAATGAAAGAGGAGAGATTACAACTGATACCACAGAAATACAAAGGATTGTAAGAAACTGCCAAGAACTGTATGCCAAGAAATTTGAAAACTGAGGTGAAATGGACAAATTTCTAGAAAAATATAATCGTCCAAAACTCAATGAAAAAGAAGCAGAAAGCCTGAACTGACCAATAACAGCAGAAGAAATCAGGCAGCCAAACTCCCAACACCCAAAAGCCATGGACTGGATGCTTTCACAGGAAAATTCTACAAAACATTTAAGGAAGAGCTAACATCTCTCCTTCACAGACTATTCCAAAAAATCCAAGAAGATGGAACACTCCCAAACTCTTTTTATGAAGCCGGAATCATCCTAATCCCAAAAACAGAAAAAGACACAACAAAGAAAGAAAACTTCAAGCCAATATTGCTGATGAACATTGACGCTAAAATCCTCAACAAAGTATTGGAAAACTGTGTTCAGCAATACGTTAAAAAGATCATACGCCATGACCAAGCGGGATTCATCCCAGGGAAGCAAGGACAGTACAATATTCGCAAATCATTAAATGTAATACATCTCATAAACAAAATGAAAGACAAAAGTCACATGATCATATCAATAGATGCAGAAAAAGCATTTGATAAGGTACAGCACCCATTTATGATGAAAACACTCAGCAAAGTGGGAATAGAGGGAGCATTCCTCAACATAATAAAGGCCATATATGACAGACCTACAGCCAACAATATACTCAATGGGCAAAATCTAAAAACTTTCCCACTAAGATCACAAACAAGACAAGGTTGTCCACTTTCACCACTTCTTTTCAACATAGTATTGTAAGTCCTAGCCACAGCAATCAGACAAGAAAAGGAAATGAAAGGCATCCAGATTGGAAAGGCGGAAACAAAGCTGTCATTCTTTGCAGATGACATGATAGTGTACATAGAAAATCCTATAGATTCCACAAAAACCTGCTCAACCTAATAAATGAATTTGGGGAAAGAGCAAGATACAAAGACAATATTCTGAAATCAAGGCATCTTTGTATATCAACAATAAAATATCAGAAAGAGAAATCAGCAAAAAATCCCATTTGATATAGCAACAAGTAAAATAAAATACCTAGGAATAAACCTAACAAAGGAGGTAAAAGACCAGCACTCAGAAAACCACACGACACTGAAGAAAGGAATTAAGGAAGACAAAAGAAATGGAAACATATACCGTGTTCATGAATTGGAAGACTGAACTTCACCAAAATGTCCATACTACCCAAAGCAATTTATAGATTCAATGTAATACCTATTAAAATACCAATGGCTTTTTTCACAGATATAGAACAAACACTTCAAAAATTATATGGAATCATAAATGACCCCGAATAGCTGCAGCTATTTTGAGAAAGAAGAACAAAGTAGGATGGATCACCTGGTATCAAACTGTATTACAAGGCCCCTGTAATCAAAACAAGCTGGTTCTGTCATAAGAACAGACACATGGACCAATGGAACAGAATAGAGTACCCAGAAATAAACCCAAGTCTCTATGGTCAATTAATATTTGATAAAGGGGGCAGCAGCATAAAATGGGGTAAAAATAGCCTCTATAACAAATGGTGTTGGGAGATATGCACAGCTGGTTGCCAAAAAATGAAACTTGATCACCAACTTACACCATACACAAAAATAAATTCAAGGTCAATAAAATACTTAAATATAAGTTGTGACACCATAAAAGTCCTTCAGGAGAACATAGGCAGAAAATCTCAGATATTCCATGCAGCAATATTTTCACTGACACGTCCCATAGAGCAAGGGGTATAAAAGAAAGTATAAATAAATGGGATCTCATCAAAATAAAAAGCTTCTGTGTGGCTAAAGAAAATAGCATGAAAATGAAAATATAACCAACCATATGGGAAAACATATTTGCTAATGATACCTCAGACAAGGTTTTGATCTCCAAATTATATAAAGAACTCACATGACTCCACTCTAAGAAGACAAGCAACCCAATTAAAAAACGAGCAAAGGACTTGAACAGACACTCCTCCAAGGAAGACATACAGAGGGTCCAGAGACATATGAAAAGATGCTCAGTATTACTAACCATCTAAGAGATGTGAATATAAACCACAATGAGATACCACCTCACACCAGTCAGAATGGCCATCATAAATAAAGCAACAAACAACAAGTGTTGGAGAGGATGTGGAGAAAAGTGAACCCTAGTGCACTGTTGGTGGGATTGCAGACTGGTGAAACTACTATGGAAAACAGTATGGAATTTCCTCAGAAAACTAAAAATGAATCTGCATTTTGACCCAGCAACTCCATTGCTTGGATTATATCGTAAGAACCCTGAAACACCAATCCAAAGAACCTATGCAACCCAATGTTCATAGTAGCACAATTTATAATAGCCAAGTGCTGGAAGCAACCTAAGTGCCCATCAGTAAATGAATGGATCAAAAAACTATGGTACATTTATACAATGGAATTCTACGCAGCAGAAAGAAAGAAGGAGCCCCTACCCTTTGCGACAGCATGGAATGAACTCGAGAGGATTATGCTAAGTGAAATAAGCCAGGCGTTGAAAGACAAATACCATATGATCTCACCTTTAACTGGAACCTAATCAACAAATCATACAAGTAAACCAAATATAACCAAAGACATTGAAATTCAAAACAAACTGACAGTAACCAGAGGGGAGAGGGGAAGGGATAATAGGGGGGGAAGGGGGAAGGGTTTACAGGAACAAATATAAAGGATACATGGACAAAAACAAGGGGATGTGGAAAGAGGGGATGGCTGGGGTGGTGGGGAGAGGTGAGGAGAAAAGACAGAAAAGTGTACTTGAACAACAATAAAATTCCAAAGTATTTAATAAAAAATAATAAAACATAAAAATTAGCAGAAAGAAAACCCAATTCTCCCTTTTTCTTGGAATTTTGCCATTTTTATTATGTCTCTTAGGGTAGACCTCTTTGGGTTTCTCTTGATTGGGAACTTCTCTGCTTCCTAGACTTGTGTGACTTTTTCTCTCATGAAATTAAGGAAGTTTTCCATCATTACTTTTTCAAACAGGTTTTCTATCCCTTGCTTCTCTTTTTCTCCTTCTGGTATCTCTATTATATAGATATTATGACATTTCATGTTGTCCTGCATTTCCCTTAACCCCTCTTCATTCTTTCTGAATCTTTCTTCCTTTCCCTGCTCTTTCTGGGAGTTATTTTGTATCTTGTCCGCTAGCTCACTGGTTTGATCCTCTGGTTCATCTAGCCTGCTTTTGATCACTTCTGCTGTGTTCTTCAGTTCAGAAGTCATATTCTTCATTTCCTCTTGACTCGTGTTGATAGTTTCCATTCTTTTTCATGCTGGTGTAATTTGCAGCAAGTTCCTTGGAGCTTCCCTGCAGTTTTTGTCATTCTCAGTGAGCTCATTGAGCTTCCTTATAACCATTGTTTTGAATTCAATATCTGATAGATGACTTGCCTCTATTTTATTTAGCATTCTCTCTGAGGATTCCTCTTCCTTTTACCTGGGTGTTGTTTCTTTTTCTTCTCATTATTTGTGAGACTGTTCTTGTTTGCCTCTGTTTTTTAAATTAATCCGTTCTGACTCCTTGAGTTTGTGATGTGAACATCTATGGTAGAATACCTGTGATCACCTGAACTTGATGCTCTTGATATGCCTTTTATGCCTTTTATGCTGGTTCTCTGGATGTAATGGGTTTTGATTGTTGTTGGGTAATTCTTTTGTGGGTCCTTCCCTCCAGCTGTTTGACTGAGAGTCACTCTCACCACCATGTCTTGTATTTTGTTGTGCAGGTGCTGCCAGAACAAAACCACTAAGCCAGGGAACAAACCCACATCTGCAAAAATGTCTCCCTCTCCTACAATCCCACTATCAACAGCAAATAACCAGTATTAATAGGGCTGTAAATAGATTAAGGCTATTATAAGAAAGGAAAGAAATCAACTATAGTATCAAATACAGTGACTTAATATGCACAAACTTGATGGACAAGAAATGAATGTTAAAAAGCTATGCAGGAAAGAAAATATCACTAATCATGGAGATCAGAGTGGATTTCATCTTGGTGTACTCTAGTATTTACCACTATTTTTTCCTTCTGGATCCGCCTCTGGTGATGACAAATGATGACCCTGTCTGTCCTTAGGTAGCCTACTCCAAGAGTGCCAGGGATCTGTTGTCTGTTACTATCTCCTTTAGTTGTTAATCTAGTCACTCTGCACTCAGCAGTCAGGCATAAGCCCCACAGATGGAGGCAAAATCTCTCCTCTTGTTGGGGCTATTGTTTCTCCTCAGGCTGCTTCCACTCACAGGGGAGTTGTCTGCCTGAGCAGGACGGCTGCTTCTGTTTGGGTGATGATTCAGCACTGGAATCCAAGTGGTTACACTCTTAGTTCTCTCCTGAAATGTCTCTAGTCCCCTCTGCCCGCCCCCCTTTGCCAGGGTTCTACTATCTGTGGCTGTGTCCTTCAGTTACAATCTAGTCACTCTGCCCTGAGCAGTCAGGCTTAAGCATCACAGAGCTGGGGCAGAGTCTCTCCTGAGGTCAGGCTTGTTGTTTCCCCTCAGGCTGCTGATGCTCATAGGAGAATGGTCTGCCTGAGCAGGATGGCTGTTGCAGTAAGGGGGATGATTCAGCACCAGGGTTCCTGTGGCTACTCTCTCAATCCTCTCCCCAAAGCTTCCATCCCAAGTAGCTCTTCAGGCATCTATTCCATTCTGCCCCTACTTTTTCCAGAGCCCCAGGTTGTGGCAGCAAATTAAGAGTTAAGTGTTGGCCCTTTAAACAGTTCTTTGTGTCTCCAGCTGTCTGTCTCTGGCAGAGAATAACTCTACTATCTTTCACTACCAGTTGTTATCTGTGTACTTTTTGGGCTCTGGTGCTCTAGGCTGGGAATACTAGCTTAGGGTTTAGACCCCACACTTCTCAGGGGGATCCAACCAGTTGTTTAATTATCCCTCCAGCACTGCTGTCTGTGGGCCCCCAGCCAGCCCTATCAAGTCTCCACCACAGTTCTTACCAGTCAGTTAGTGCTGAAGCTGATTCTTCTGTCTGTCCGTTAAAAGGCTTCTCTCTTGCTATTGTCCAGTTGTTTGTTCCAGGTGATTTCTCCACAATTTAGTTGTAATTCCAGATTGGTCCTGGGGGGAGGTTAGTATGGCTTCCATTCACTACTCTACCCCCTTGCCTCCCCACCCAAAGCTCTCAGTTATATATTTCTTAAAGATTTTATTTTTACTTATTTTCAGAGAGAGGAGAAGGGAGGGAGAAAAAGCAATGTATGGTTGCCTCTCACATGGCCCTCATTGGGGACCTGGCCTGCAACCCAGGCATGTGCCCCGACTGGGAATCGAACTGGGACCCTCTGGTTCCCAGCCTGCACTCAATCCACTGAGCTACACCAGCCGGGTCAGTTATATTTTTATATGTCAATAATGAACTGACAGGAAGAGAAGTGAAGAAAACAGTACCATTCACAATTGCTTCAAAATGAATAAAATGCCTAGAAATGAACCTAACCAATGATGTAAAAGACCTATACTCAGAAAATTATAAGACACTGAAGAAAATAATTGAAGAAGATACAAATAAGTGGAAACACATACCGTGTCCATGGATAGGAAAAATGAACATCATTAAAATATCCATGCTACCCAAAGCAGTCTGTAGATTAAATGCAATTCCTATCAAAATTCCAATGATGTAATTCACAGAACTCAAACAAATATTTCTTAAATTTATATGGAGCCCCAGAAAGCCCTTCATAGCAACAGCAATACTGAGAAAGAAGAAAAATGTTGGAGGAATCATGTTACCTAATATCAAACTATACCATAAGGCCATAGCAATTCAAACAGCATGGTATGGACATAAAACCACATACATGGATCAGTGGAAAAGAATAGAGAGCCCAGAAATAAATGCACACCTTTACAATCAATTAATATCTGACAGAGGAAGCAAGCACATACAATGGGCTAAAGATAGTTTATTCAATAATTGGATTTGGTGAAAATGGACAGATATGTAAAGAAAAATTAAGCTAGACCACCTCTTTACAACATAGAGAAGAATAAATTCAAAATGGATTAAAGATTTAAATGTTAAACCCGAAACCATAAAAATCTTAGAAGAAAACATAGGCAGTAAATCTCGGACATTGCTCATAGCAATATTCTATTGGATATATCTCCCCATGTAAGGGAAACAGAAGAAAGATAAACAAATGGGACTACATCAAACTAAAAGGCTTTTGCACACCAAAGGAAAACATCAACAAAGTAGACAACCCACAGAACGGGAGAACATATTCATTGGTACATCTGATATGGGTAATACCAAAAATTTATAAAGAACTTACAAAACTCAACACCAGAAAATCAACCCAATTTAAAAATGGTCAAAAGATCTGATTAGACACTTCTCCAAAGAGGACATACAGATGTCCAATAGACATATGAAAAGATGCTCAATGTCACTAATAGTCAGAGAACTGAAAATTAAAACCACAATGAGATATCATTTCACACCTGTCAGAATGGCTATCATCAATAAATCAACAAAAACTATGTGCTGATGAGGATGTGGAGAAAAGAGAACTGTTTTGTACTGTTGGTGGGAATGCAGATTGGTGCAGCCACTGTAGAAAGCAATATGGAGATACCTCAAAAAATTAAAAATTGTTCTGCCTTTTGACCCAGTGATCCCACTTCTTGGAATATATCTGAGGGAACCCAAAGCAATAATTCAAAAAAAAAAACAAAAAAACATAAGCACCCCTAAGTTCTTTGCAGCGTTATTTACAATCACGAAGATATGGAAGCAACCCAAGTGAGTATCATTAGAAGAGTGGATAAAATAACTAGGGGATATTTACACAATGAAATACTACTAGGCCATAATAAAAGAAAATTTTCTTTTATTTGCAACGGTATGGGTTGACCCAGAGAACATGATGCTAAGTGAAATAAACCAGTCAGAAAAAGATAAGTACCATATGGTTTCACTCATATGTGGAATCTAAGTAACAAATGACTAACAAGCATTATAGAGATAGAGTCATAGATAGAGAGCAGGATGACAGCTATGGGTGGGGAGGTTAAGGTATGGAGGGATTGAGCTAAAAGGAAAAAGGACTCATGGACACAGACAACAGTGTGGCGATTGTGGGAGCGGGTGTATAAGGCATACGAATTGGAAAGAAAGATGTAAAACTGTCTTTATTTGCAAATGACATGATACTGTATATAGAGAACCCCAAAGATTTCACCAAGAAACTACCAGAATAAATGAATTCAACAAATTAGCAGGATACAAAGTTAATATCCAGAAATCAGTTGCATTTTTATATGCCAAAATGAACTGGCAGAAATGGAAATTAAGACAACAATCCCATTCACAATTGCTTCGAAAAGAATAAAACACCTAGGAATAAACTGAAAAGATAGTGGACAAAAAATTTTAAAAAGTTTTAAAAAATTAAAAAAGAATTCCATTGTATAAATGTACCATAGTTTCTTGATCCATTCATTTGTAGATGGGCACTTAGGTTGTTTCCAGCACTTAGCTATTGTGAATTGTGCTTCTATGAACATAGGAGTGCAAAGATTCTTTTGAATTGGTTTTTCAGGATTCTTAGGATATAATAATAGACAGGAGAGAGAGGGGAGGGGACAATGGGGAGAAGGTTTACAGGAATCACTGTAGAGGACACATGGACAGGACTAAGGGGGAGGAGGGAGGCTGGCGGGGGGAGGTGGGACTGGAGGGGACGGGAGGAGGGGAGGGGAGAGGATGCAAATAACTCTAATTGAACAAAAAATAAAATTAAAAAAATTAAAAAAATAAAAAAGGAGGAAATAAAGGTGTACAAAGATTTAAAAAGCTGTGATATATTTGCATAATGGATTATTACACAGCACTAAAAAAGAAGGAATTCTTACCTTTTGTGACAGCATGGATGAACCTGGAGACTATTACGCTAAGTGTAATAAGCCAGGCAATGAAAGATAAATACCATATGATCTCACTTATATGTGGAATCTAATGAATAAAATAAACTAATAAGCAAAGTAGAATCAGACGCATAGAAACATGGAAGAGATTGACAGCTGTAAGAGGGAAGAAGGGAAGTGCATACTGGTTGAAAGAAGGTGAAAGGATTAGCCAAAGAACATATATGCATGACCCATGATATGGACAATATGTGGGCATTGACTGAGGGAGTGGTGGGGGATGGTTGGAGAAAACAAAGGGGGAAATTTGGCAGCTGCAATATCATAAACAATAAAATATTTTTAATAAAGAACCAAGCCCATTTTCTTATATGCTAGGTATAGCAGTAACTCAGGATATGATGAAAAACAGGTGAAAAGTGCTTCCTTCTCCCTCTCATCCAGTTCACTTTAGGCCAAAGGAATGGTAGAAAAAGGAAAGACAGTGGAGAAGTAAACACATGGGTCTAGAGTCCCTGAGGGCTATCTGCAGACGGGGGAACATCTGAAGGTGGTTCAGGGAAGTTGAAAGCTGAGAACCCTGTCCCACTGTCTGCTGTCTGAGAGCCTTGGAGTAGCTCAAAATGATGGAGGTGTGAAAACCCACAGATAGCAAAGGTGGTAGGGAGACCAAGGCTTGCCTCTGATGCTGTCTGGGAAAGCAGTGCGGGAAAGGGGGTTATTTACCTTTAGATGTGATGGGGGGAGTGTAACCTGATGATACCTGGGCACTTATCAATTAGCAAGGGTAAAGCTTGCTTCCTCCTTTGGAATGGAGGTTCATGAGCAAGAATAGAGCTGTTACGTCATCTGATGAAGTAACTTTTTTTCTTTGTACATGTACATACTTTGAAGAGTTGCATGGGTGTAAATTTATAATTCCACTTAGGCATTTGGCATATCCCAGACTCTGAGCTCAGAGCCTTTAGGACATATGGTCTTCCCTTCTGTTACTAACACTCAGGAGCTGGTGCTATGATGACTTTTTTCATACAGGAGGAAGCTGGCACTCTGAGAGGTAGAGTAACTTGCCCAAGATCACATACTTCATAAAAATGGAGTCAGGAAGATACTTCAGGCACAATCTGTCCTTCCACTCTTAGCTACTAGGCACTGCAGCTGTGAACAACCAAAGACACCATTTAGATGCACTGCTTCACCCAGACACAGGTACATAAGGCTGTCACCTGTCCACTCCCACTCAATATGTTCATCTTTGGGTGTTTTGTAGAGGAAGAAGGGTTACAGTCAGAATGGTGACTGCCACTCCTCCATTTATCAATAAAGAAGCTACAGAATGAAAACGTGGTACCTCAGCTGGAGCCAGGAAACCCATCTTCCCTTTCCATAATCCACTGGCCTAACCCATGTTGGATGAGTGAACCCCAGGTGAGTGTAACCTCTGTGCCAAGATGTGCTCAGTACCTGGATGGGGAGTGAGCAGAAACCTTGCCAAGTTACTTGTGAAAGATGCCATAGTTCTGCCAGCCTGGTATGGGGGCAGTGTCTTTCTTTCCCCACCCTGATATGAATGAGTGGCATCACTAGGCCAGGAATTTTTTAAAGGTTTTATTTATTTATTTTTAGACAGAAGGAAAGGAAGAGAGAAAGAGAGGGAGAGAAACATGAATGCATGGTTGCCTCTCACGTGGCCCCCACTGGAGACCTGGCCTGCAACCCAGGCATGTGCCCTGATTGGGAATCAAACCGGCGACACTTTGGTTCACAGCCCATGCTCAATCCACTGAGCTACACCACCCAGGGGGAATTTTGAAGGTCAGAGGGCATCTCACCACAGCCCACCAGGCCTGTTCTTGTGACAGGATTACTGCAATCATTAGGATGGGACCACAAGCTCAGCCAAAGGAGATCTGTGAGGAAGACTCTTGTCTTAGTTAGCTCAAGCTGCCATAACAAAATAGTATAGAATAGCCCTGGCTGGGTGGCTCAGTTAATTGGAGCACAGTCCTGTATACCAAAAGGTTGCAGGTTCTAGTCCCTGGTCAGAGCACATACCTAGGTTGCAGGTTTGATCCCCAGTAGGGCATGTATGAGAGGCAGCCAAACAATGTTTCTTTCTCACATCAATGTTTCTCTCTCTGTCTCTCTCTCCCCAGTTCTCTAAATCAATAAACACATCCTCAGGTGAGGATTTTTAAAAACATTCATAGACTGCCCAATGTTCATAGCAACACAATTTACAATAGCCAAGTGCTGGAAACAACCTAAGTGCCTATCAACAAATGAGTGGATCAAGAAACTATGGTACATTTACACAATGGAATTCTATGCATCAGAGAGAAAGAAGGAGCTTATACCCTTTGCAACAGCATGGATGGAACTGGAGAGCATTATGCTAAGTGAAATAAGCCAGGCGGTGAGGGACAAATACCATATGATCTCACCTTTAACTGGAACATAATCAACAAAAGAAAAAAGCAAGAAAAACATAACCAGAGACATTGAAATTAAGAACAATCTAACAATAGCCAG